>JAFEMH010000057.1:600000-832500 GCA_022495995.1 Adenophora triphylla var. japonica | reverse complement strand
GTTTCATCCACATTTATCACCTCCTTGGAACTGCTCTTCCTCTTCTTCACCCTGGCTCCTACAGATGGTGCCTCCATCTCCCTTTTGGGTTCCAACATCTGACTGCTTGCCTGAGTTTGCCCCACGAAATCTTGAAGATCCTTAAAAGAAAAGGCAGCGGTAGACTTTGAAACTGTCAGAAGAAGTGCATTGTCAGAAGAATTCAGAATCCAGAAACACCAAGATAATGTGCACCAAGATTAAAAAGAAAACTTACCAGTAGACATTTCGGTGGAGGGTGGTATCCCTTTGTCCTCAGAGATTGCTATATCTTCGTAAGGTTGGAAAGATCTATCCCCCTCTGAGAACTCCAATAACCTGTTCACCTTCCCAATTGTGTCAGCAGATGGAGGGAAAATCTTAGCCCAATCGATAGCTGCAAAAACAGACAAAGAAATTACAACAGGTAAGTGCGGGAAATAAGGAAAAAGTGAAGTTTGAAAGCTGGATACCTTCCCTATTCCATTCCGTTACCAAAAAATCTCATTCCTCCAAGAAATCCTTCTCGACAAAGAAATATTTTGATTTTCAACCCCTATCACTTACAGTTACTTTCAAGAACAAGGGTTTCATTACAGTCCTAGTCTTAAGAAGGTATCTTGTAGGCCCAAAAGTTTGAAGCTCATACACAAAAGCCAACTCCTTCAAACCTACGTCTAAACCGACCTCACGGTTGCCTCACCTCGTAACACAAGAAAAGATCCTCCAAACCATGGGCATCACTTGTACAAAAGCAAGGTTAGTCTTTCTAAAAAATTCGTTTATCAGTGCAGGGAAAGGATAAGAAAACCCTAGAGTAAAGGGATACTCATAAAGATAAACCCATTTCGGAGAAACGAAATCGGACCTAAGAAGAACATCGAATGGTCTAAAGATGGTAGAATTCGGGAAGCAGTGTTGATCTTTCATGGATACGATCAATTCATTGTTAAAAACACAGATTTCTTCATCTGGTTTTTTCATCAAGCCTTCACACGAGAAACCCTCGTCCTCGTTTAAACTTAGAGGATTTTTCATGGCTTTTCCCTTTTTTGATTTTACCATTTTTTGAAAAAGTAACAAGAAGAAAAAGAGAGGAAAGGATTTTACCTTCAAGGAAGATTCACCGCCGTGAAGGAGAGAACAGATGAAAGCGATTGGAAAAGGTGAAGAAGAAAGTGAAAAAGATTCCAGTTAAAAACCCTAGATCTTAGGTGGTTATGCTAATTAAGTGGGAGTTATCTCCTCAACCGCCACGTAACTCCTCATTAAATTAACCGCAGAGCTTCTAGAATAAAGTAGAAAAAACTGACCTTTTAAATTCATTTAAAAAGACAGTTTTTTGGGGACAATTGTTATGGATAAAATTCAGGATTGCTACGTCTTGAGTTGTTATCGGCATGTCAACATCTTCACACTCGCAAGCAAGGTAAACTATTTATTTAATTTAATTATTTATTTATTTCTATTATATTTAATTACAGGGATAAATGGAACGTGGGAAAAATCATGTTCAGTAGACTCTTATCAACGGCTTGCAAGACTAAGTCAAGATAAAGATAATCCACCGAGATTATAGGGGAGTTTGTTAGGTATTTATCTTTTTTTGTTATTTTCTTTCTTATTTATAAAGCTCATGGCTGGAAACACACGAGACACAACACACAAGAACACACGCACTACACTCACACAGTTCAAAGATACTTTGTAATCCGCCATACCTTTCTACTTTCACTACAAGAAACAGAGTTATTAGGGTCGGCACTTTCCCGTCCCAAATAGTCATTTTGCCGTCCCTAATACTATTTAGGTCGGCAATTAGGTCGGGAAACGAGGGTCCTAAATAACATGCGACTCTAAAAGTTTTAGGACCCCCGTCACCGTCTCAAATACTATATTTAGGACGGGATTGAGCCGACCCTAAAAAAAATAATTTCTTTTTTTTTTCGGGAATTTTTTGGAGCCAAATAGTTTTTGGTACCCGATGTTAGGGACGAGATAGCTGACCCAAATAATATTTGGCGCCTTTTTTTTTGGAGGGAAATTATTAGGGACCCTATCGCCCGACCCAAATATATTTTTGCGCCAAAATCACATTTTTTGTGGGAAAGTAATTAGGTCGGATATAGACGAACCAAATAAAATTTGGTGTCAAAATGTGTATATTTACACCATTAATTATCAAACACTACTAATATTCTACTAATTATATATATACACATGCATACATTATACTTGTAAATATATCAAATTATAATTGTAAATGTATCAAAAGGACCTGACAATAAGAAAGTAATGCATTAACTAAATTTAATCAACCACATCATCTAAATGAAAAGTTAACTGTTACCTAATAATTAAGGTAGATAAAATAGAAGGATTCAATACTCCTTTTAAAATAATTTGATCTAAAACTATTCTAAGTAAGTCAAAATCATCCATATTGCATATTGCATACGTGGAACGTGCTCCCCCAAAACATTGTTGCTGATATCATTCCTCCATCACACTCCCTCGATCTTCACAAAATCGTACATTGATGGAGTCGAAGAAGGAAGTCATGCATTAAATCTGCAAGAACCATAAAAACAAGGGACAAGAACATCATCAGCATAACTATACAAAACTAGCTTAATATATAAATATCATTAAGGATTACTCGATTGCAAGAGCTAATTAGAAGAGTCTCGACAAAAGGTCAGCTGAACTACTAAACTTTACTGCAAATGAGTAAAATTTTTCACATAAAACAGGCATCACAATTATATTACAAAAACTCGTGTACAAAACAATGGTGATCTCAGGAGGCAACATCAGTAAAACAGATTGGGGGCTCTTTTCACAAATAATGTTTTGGCTTTATTACTAACTATAATCATGTTGTATATAATTCACTCTCTGTTCAAAAATTTATCATCTTTCCTCTCTTGTTCATATGAACAACCTGATTTTGATCATGGTATCTGCATCAATTTCATGCTTCCGCACTCAATTAATGATATGGTGACTTCATGGCATCTAAATGTTGTTTCTCTTGATATTTCTTCAAGTTTGGTATATTTGAAAACTGCACATGAGATCTGGACTGATCTTGATTCTTGAGTGTGTAGATTCTCTCAAGGAAATGCACCTCAGGTCTTTCATATCAAGAAGGAAATGATGGCATTGCAACAGGGTTCTATGTCCATTTCGACCTATTTTCCAAAATTTAGGTCAGTCTGGGATGAATTTGAGGAAGTAAACAACTTGCCTAAGTGTGTTTGTGCATGTACATGTGGAGCAGTACAGAAAATTGAAGATTATGAGCACTTGCAGAAAGTGACTCAATTCATAATTGGCTTAAACGATAGTTACTCTGGGATTAGAAGCAATATTCTAACTCAAATCCATTACCAAACATTAGTTCTAAATGTCTCTGTTACTTCAGGATGAAAAACTGAGAGAATGCTCTTAAGCAAATATCATCTCTCCCCTATCTAATCACACCACAACATTATTTGCCAAAAACACTCCCAAATCTGACAATGTTCATTTCAAACCTACTGGATTCAATTCTGGATCCAAAGTATCAAATAATGCAGCCAGAAAGACTAATCTCAAGGCCAATCTGATATGTGATCACTGTGGATGTAATGGTCATGTCAAGGCCACATGTTTCTTCATACATGGTTTCCCTGAGTGGCATAAGTTGTATGGTGTAACCCCTCCCTACAAAGATGCCTAAGCCGAGGAACAAGCCTACTTCACAAGCCAATGCAGCTGTAGCTCAAGAAGATACAACTGAATCTGAATTCAAGGAGAGCACTATCACAATGCTCCGTTTTCAATAATTGAGCACAAGCAGCAAGAACTAAGTGCAAAGCTCGTCCTATGTTTAATATGGAAGAACCATTTTACTGAATAAGACTCAAATGGGAAGGGGAATAGACAAGGAATTATCATGCAGTAAAGCAAAGTTCAGCAAACAGAAAAACACAAAATGAATCTGATGTTTTTATTTACAGAAAATTGACATTTATACGATCATTCACAAGTTTAGCATAAGTTGTAAAATGCGATATTAGTACAAGGCAGTGTGAATACCTCTTCCAAAGCAGACACACACAAAAAAGCAAGGGGTTTCTTTCCACACAAACACAGACACACAAAGGCAGGCTCTAACGTACCTTCCAGCTCAAAGTGCGGTCAATCTGACCAGCAACATAAGAAGCTAATCCAGAGTCATTAGCCTACATTCCACGTACAGTTGAAAATTAGATAAACTTTATTCACAAAACCTCATTAACCCTAAAGTGATTAATTCAAGTAATGCTAAATACCCACTTCGTCCATCTTTTCGAGTTGCAAACTCTCAAAGTTTTTCAATGTCAGACCTGGGGGTAAAACAAATCTATTAAAGAGGAAACAATCAGAAGTGTTCATGGTTTTTCACTTAAAACAAGGTCATTCATTGTGAGTTATAAAATGAGCTATCAAATTATATAGACTTGAGTCAATTTAATTGTGTGCACCTGTTCTTGATATCAACTTCCCTATGTCCCAGCCTTGGGGTGTCAACTGTAAGAGCTATAGACTTGAAGCCAGCTCTTTCAGCTCTCCTCACAAGTTGAGTAACAACATTACGGTCCTTGTACACCTAATATGGAGGCAAAATATTAATATTTACACTTGCAGACTAAAGAACTAGATTTCACTCTCTAAGTGTTACTATTGAATTAGATTAAGTAATCAATTAATAAAAACATTTTCTAAAAAAAAATATACAAATAAAGTGAAGAGTTTACTCACATAAAGCTGGAAGAAACGGATGCCAGGTCCTGTTGAGGCAACCTCCTCAACACTTGAAGTAGCCCACGATGACAGTGTCTAAAAAAAATAAGAAAATGAAAAGAAAAGTCCAATCAGTTATGCAGCTCTTGCTGTTGCATACTCTCCTGCATGAAAATGAATAGATGTTGTCAGACTGTAATATTGTATTAGTGACAGTTGAAAGTTAATATTGCAAGTTTTAGAACTCGACATAGTATTCACTGCATGTAATTAAATTGAGTTCAAGAATTAATTTTCTAAGTTTTTAAGAAAGAAATAATAAACTTCAGCTTCTTTTGTGTGGTCATGCAAGTACTTATGTTGGTCACCAGAGCTAGATCAAGTTCAAGAGTCTTTGAGTTAGTAAAATAAGAACCTATAATTTCATAAGTGCAACTTAACATTCTAATCTTGGACATAGCAGTCAAGCTTAACTGGTGTTTCTAAGTTTAGAGTCTTTGGACCCCTTCTGAGACTCCATTACAGGCATAATGAAATGAACAGTATATAGTTCGAAAGTTATTTTGATTCTGGTCGATTATTTCCATATTACCTGAACTTATATAAGCTCAAAATGAAATATCTGCTTAATTACCATCGGGGTGAGCCATTTTTTGCATGGCGGTTGGGGCAACCATTATGGGCATGGATATCTTGAATCCCAAAATTGTGGTGGTCATGTCTATCCTACTCACATCAATCAGAATACGTGGTTGAAACCCGTTTTCGTCAAAAGAAGTCTATTATTAACGCACAAACACAAAATTTCATGCAAAAATGCGCCAAGCAGAGATTTGAGTGTTGTTTAGAATCAATTAAAACTAAAAGAGAACTTACAGGATTCTGGAGAAAGCATTTCTGTTCTCATTAAGAGTCCACTGGTCTTCTGCACCTGATGCATAGTAGTCATACACCATCTTTGGCAACTTCTCCTTGGCAACAGCCTGATACTCGGTCACGTTGGTGATCTCCATTTCTATTGCTTCCTGATTTTACCCCCTCTTCGGATAAAATCTATACTTAGACATGAAAAGGCAAAATTATTAGATTGTTATATTGGCAAAATTGGATGTTTATATTGTTCATACATAGAATCCTATTGAGGCATTAATCAAAGCAGTTGCAAGCTATAACTAAGAACCAATAAACCCGTTATGTGGCAGTCATATTAACATAGTAAGAAGTTCTTAAAAGTTATGCAAGTTATACAAAAGTCACTAGAAATTGAGCCAAAATAAAATTTGTGAGCAACAAGCAATAGACCAAAAGCACACACACAAAGAAGTTGTCTGGGGAATGAGAACACACTGAATCCAAGAAGCACCAAAGAAGAATCAATGAATCCTTTAGCTTAAATGAGATAAGCCCACATAAAATTCACAATAGAATCCCAATTCTAGAGAGAAAGTACCTTGACGATTGCAGAGAACGGCGGATGAAATCGAACGGAACCAACAACGATTGCAGAGAGAACGGCGGATGAAATCGAAAGGACAATTACAGAACGACGGATGAAATCGAAAGGAACCAACAACGATTCCGGAGAACGGCGGATGAAAGGCAATCGAACGAAACCAATTTGCAAGAACGGCGGATGAAAACGATTAGAGGGGTGTAGAGGGAAGGTGCGGGAGAGGCGTAGTGGGCGTAAGAGCAGGGAGGGTTTGGGGGTTTTCCTTATTTTTTTTTTTAATTTCATTTATTTGCTAATCAATTTTTAAGGACCCAATTTGCCGTCCTATCAATTTCATAGTATATAGCTGACTTATTAAGTGGATAATAGGGACTAGAGAATTCTCCCGACCCAAAAACTTCAGTCCCTAATAATGACTTTTTTGTAGTGTTTGTAATTCATTATTAATACAATTGTTTGGGAAGGTAGGTGCTCATAATCACCTCCCGAGGTTTTTTGCCGGCGAGATAGTTATCTCAAGGGTTTTTCTCGTTACATGATCGAGCTATCTTGATTACATTGTTGCACCAATTATATTCCATTGCACCCTCCTTAGCTTCATTTCAATTCCTATCATTGTTGACTGTTTTTAGCCAAAACAATGATAATTCAATCGCATTGGGGTATGGCCATACTCTTTCATCATTATCACTCATCGAGGGGCCCAAGCTAAACAACTCTCTTTCGAGGGACAAATTCCATCTTGACTTATCATCCTTCCCATCATGAATCCGATCATGCCAAAGATAGCCTTTATAAATATCGTGTTAAGATATCGTTTGACTAAAATCAAACATAACTTTCATCACATGTAAGGTCATGATAATCTCAAGTCTAGGGACAAAATGAAGTGACCATATGAGATTTAATTATGACATTTGACCATGCCATAAATCTCATACGGGTCAAGTCCAGTCACTTGTTCACTAACAAGTACCCATAAATTTAATGTGTATCTCTATGCATATAATCATCATATGATTATCCATTAACATTTATACTAATTATTCGCTTAATAATTAGGGACGAAGATTATTACAATAAATATGCAAAATATATAATAATCAAATAATAAACTTTTTCTATAATAAACGATAAAGATGATACATAACAGTTTTAAGTTAAACATAACTAAAGCCTAGGGCATTACACCAACAATAAAACATTATAAACTCTCATAATTTGATAAAGCAACTAATTTTATCATAACAATCTACACTAAACACTCCTAGAATGACACTGAGGTCAAACCTAAGGCTCAAATCAAACTTATCCTCATACAGCCTAAACTCCCAAGGATCTAAAGCCAAAGCTTTGATATCAACTGTAACGACCCCGAATTTTCCACAACAATAATAATACTTAATTAATAATAAAATAACCTCCAACGGCTACTAAAACCATAATTCAAACAATAACCACAATTTGAAATAACTTAAATGCGGATAACGGTAACAATTTCAACACCCTACATCTGAAGCATTATTACATGTAAGTTGAAAGTTATTACGATTTCCATATTCAAGTATGAGCTTCCCCTCAAACTAGTTTCTATCAATTTTCTTTTTTATATAAATCAAACATTTACTGACTTAAGCATCGGAGGGGTGTTAGCCATAGCTAACACCAATCTCTAACGTATTTTTGTTTTGCAAGATGTCACTAGAAACCACAGTAGTTCGATATACCCGGGTGTGTGGTCAACATGTGCAACTATTTAACATGTCAACATCCCGAAGATGCAAGGTAAAACACCTTTTACGGCTTAAAAGATTATCCATTTTTTCTAAGTTCATTGATTATCATAACCTTGCCTTAGCGCATGATTAAGGTATTTACCTTCTACGGTTTAAAAGATATTACATCTTTTCAAAGGATTATTGGTTATCACAACCTCGCATGAGCGCACGTTTTCTCACTTGGGAATCAGTGATTACAACATTGCTACATGTTGTCTTTTCAACTTGGTTACAACATTGTTACATGTTGTCTTTTCAATTTGGTAATAACATTGACATGTCATCTCCGTCAAATGGTTGTAACATTTACATATTACCAACGAACAACAAAGATTTTATCACCAACCAAGCAGTTTCAATAAAATATCCAAGAAAAAATGGCAAAAGCACCCCATCAGGTTAAGATGTTGAACCAACCCAACATCTACAAAAGGTTAAATGTCTTGACTCTTATGAGTCTTTACAACTTAAAAATTCTTTCTGAGGATAAACCCTCACCAAACTGTTTTCAAGGGAAGAAAGTAAAACATCCTAAAAGTCATTCAGTGTTGCTGTCGTGGGCATCGTCAACCTGCTCGAAATCCTTGGAGGTGGCCTCATTCACCTTTTCATCAATGATTCGCTGCAAAGCTGCCTTTTATCATCCAGGTCCCAGTTCACGTGCTCTCCTGCCCGATATTCCTCAATCATTTGGATTCTAGTTTCAAAAACTGCTTTTTCAGTTTCATTCACTAGATCATCACGAAGTGCTTCCATCTCCATCGCATGCCTAATATCGACGCTGGCAAGCCTGGACCGCCATTTAAAATCTCTTCATTCTTGTCTCTGATTTCTAATCCCTTCGCTCTCAGTATCCTAGCAGCTTCTTTCAAATCCTTCTCGTACTCAACTCTACTCATGTCTAAGGTATCACACTTTTCCTTCCACATCCTGATTTCTTTGGACATCAACTTGGCAATCGAGACAGCCTGTTATCAACAAGCAAAAGGTATTTACCAGAATGAAAAAGGATCTTTGTACAAGGGACCAAATGAACTCTTACCTGACTTTCCAGCACCTCTTCACTCCGAGACTGCTTCTCCGCATTGGTAACCTGATTCTCCCTTTTTCTCTTCAAGATAACTTTATCGCCCGCCTCAGGTATGTTATCTTCCACCTTCATCTTGCCTTTGTACTTGGCCACAATGTCATTCGTCGTAAAGCCGGATCGGGTCACTGCAAACAAGAATATAAGTTAGTATGAACTTGCTAAAGTAACCAATTTGATGGTACGATGATCCAACTCACTTTTTGGAGAAACGTTGTGACTTTGGATTTGACAAAGGCAAATGAAGAGTGCACCCTTTAGGCTGATCCCACCATAATATAGGAAGAGACATCAGATATAAAAAGAATTTGAAAATATTTGATGATATCGAGGCCACCCGAAAATCACGGTTACTGGTTCCTATCATGACTCTACCCTTTCCTTCCAACGGTCACGTAAGAATATTCTTGTCAAAATATTAAGACTTTCCGTATTTCAGCATGGAAAAGCCTCAATATTTTGGGGGCAATTGTTACGCCCTAAAAAATTCACTCAGCATGTTCTGCATCTTGGACATCCATCTTGAGGTAACGTCTTGATTTACATCTTGGACTAACGCCTTGAAATTATTTGTTATGTTTATCCTATTTTTCAGGAGCAGAGTTATAAATAAATAATTCACCCATGTGACCATATGGACCTAGTCAAAGAACAACATAACGAATTCGAACCATCAACCAAAGGATAACGGTTGGACTTCATCAACAAGAAGCGAGATTCTAGGCGCAAAATCAGCATGTCATTCAAGTTGTTATTTTCAGTTACAATTACGCCTATATATTACTCCTAGAAATCACTTGTGTTCACGTTACACAGTTTTTGCTTACTTTACTCTGCACTTGTACTCGAAAACTCTCAATACTTAATAAAATTTCTTTGGTTTAGGCAGGCTAGTCAAAAGCCTCCCGAGGTTTTTCTCTTGGACGATTGCTCTAAGGATTTTCTCGTTACATCCTCGTGTTCGTCTTGTTTTTGAGAATTATATTTCATTTGTGCCCAAACCTTCTTAAGAAAACAAATTTACTTGTCGAAATTTGTCCAAAACAATTATCATACTAACTAAGATATATCCTATAAGATACATACTGATCATAACAATATATACCTACCAAACAAATATACACTTTTCATGTTTATCTGATACACGCAATATCACATATTATCATTTAGAACCCAATTTGGACCAAAATATTAGTTGTGGGTCTTATATATATTCCCTCCGTTCCAGCAGAAGTGTCACCTTTTATCCAAAATGGTGTCTCGTTTGAAGTGTCACCTTTCCTAAAAAGGAAATATTTTATTAATATTCTATTATCTCATCCACTATTCCCTCCACTAATTCTCTCTCCTCTACACTCACAACACTTTTTAAATTTACTATTTTCTCCACTAATTCTCTCTCCTATTTTCAAATTACACTCACAAATTTTTTTTCTTTTCACACTTTTTCTTAATTTGCGTGTCACCCCTAAAAAGGTGGCACTCTTGCTGGGACGGAGGGAGTATATTACTAGTAAAAGTCCGTGTCCGATGACACGTTTTTTTTAATTTAAAAAAATAAATTAAAAGGATAAAATGGAAAAGGGACAAATGTATGAGAACAAAATGAAAAATTCGACACTTGATACTGTTCATAATACTGTAGATAGTGGAGGTGTGATTTATACTATAACTCTATAGATATACCTATAGGACTAGAGATGCCCATCCGGTTCAAACCGCTGGTTCCGGTTTCGAATTGGCGGTTCACGGTTCCATCCCCTATTGAATCGAAATCGGCCCGGTTTGTCACGGTTTCGGTCCCGATTTTAAACCGGAAAATTTCCAAAAAAAAATAAAGAAAATGAATAGGCTTGGGCGGTCGCCCAAGATGGGCCGAATGACTTGGGCGGTCGCCCAAGTGTCCAGTCTTTAAAAAAAAAATGAAAGGCTAGGGCGGCCGCCCAAGATGGGCCGAATGACTTGGGCGGTCGCCCAAGTGTCCAGTCCTTAAAAAAAAAAAAACACAGTTAAATTCTTAACAATTACTGTTAAGTTTTATAAAAAAGTTAATTTTTTGCAAAAAAATCATATAAAAACTTAACTTTTTTTTTAAATAAACGAAAGTATATAAAAGAAAAAGGGACGGTACCCTTAAATTTTATTAATTAAAATAAAATTACAAATGAGGGGGACAACCAGTCTTACCCTTTTATAAATAAGGGGGGATATTTAGGAGCCTTTATCTCAACCTAACTATTACAATTAAATAAAAATAAACCTAATTTAAAATCTAATCTATAAAATTACAATTAACCTAATCTAATGTCTAAAGAGCGGCGTAGTTCATTCGGCTTCACTCCCCGATGTATCTTCATCAAAGGCCTCCTCCTACTCGGAACTACTTCTTTTATCTTGAAGTCGTAGTTCGGCTCTATGCCAATCGCCGAGCAACATTTAATATTCTAAATTATATGGAGACAACCTTGACCTTCGATCGGACAAGACATTTCCTCCTACACTAAATACTTCTTCTACGGCGACGGTTGAGGCGGGACCAAAATAAAAAAAAATCGTTTTAGGGACCAAAACGGTTAAGATTTTTTTTTTTTTTTACATTTTGATCACTAAATAGTCAAAATAACCGTTATTTAACGGTCATTAAACAGGGACCGTCGGATCAAGAAATGGACGAACCAGATCAACTAGCCGTTGGCGGTTCGGGTTCCGGTTCGTGAACCGGCAGTTCCGGTTCCGGTTCGTGAACCGACAGTTCCGGTTCCGGTTCCAATTCAAGAACCGACGGTTCACCGATTTTTGAAATAAGGAACCTTAACCGGATCGGCAAACCGTCGGTTCACCGGTTCAGCCGGTTCACGATTCTTCCGGTTCGATTTTCCTCCGATTTTGAGTCGTTCCGATTTCGATTTGATCCGCCGATTCGAACCCGTCGTTTGAGCATCTCTATATAGGACAGTTTTATATGTAGCGGATCCTAATTAAGTGTGTTTACAAAACTAATTAAGTCGAACCACCCTAAGAGCCTGGATATGCCAAAGCCCGACCAACATGACAGGAGGAAAACCAGATGTAATCCAATGAAATCCTAAAAGCCAGATGTAAGTTCGCCAAGTGGGTGCATGCAATTCCACGTGGCTCTTCACTAAATTTTGCATGTTCAAATTAATTTTTATTATCCAGCCACATTGACACGTATACCCTAATTCAAAATATCTCTGACCTTTCTTTGTGCAGATGTTGATACGTAAGCCCTAAAAACAGGTGTGACATTTTTACCCCTCAAGTTGCATTTAATTACCAAGTTTTTGTTATAAAACCCCCAGAATATACTTAGAATTCAATGTAAGTAATTCCAACTAGAGCCGCCGCCACCACCGGCACCGGACCACCATCTAGTTTTGTCCCGGCGAATAACAATCTCGCAAATCAGATTAGATTAGTGATGGAAACTAAAAAAGTTAAGGATCAAAGGCGGGGATGGACGAACGAGAGGCACCTCCGCTATCTGAATTCAGTGGAGACCTCATTCGTCCGTACAATGCTTGACCATCACAACACCACCGGCGGCCAACGTATGGACCGTAACTTGCCGGACAGCTCCGACTCAACCGTAGACTTGGAAAAAGATCAGAGACGACATTCCGCCTCTGGTAACGGTTATAATTTCACATCTTTAATTGCAACATCTTAATTAAGTTCCAAGGAGATATTAATATTAAGTATTAACTACACCCCAAAAAAAATTCACTTTTTTGTTTCTTTTGATAATTTATACGTATGAAATTAAGTACTCCCTCCGTCCCATAATATTATGCATAAACGGGTTTTATACAAGAATTAAAATGTGAAAAACGTGATGTGTTGCGAGTAAAGTGATGTGTTGCGAGTAAAATATGCGTATAATTGTTGATTACTTTATGATCTAATAACTTTGCAATAAAAAAATATCGGGAATATTAAGCAAATATTTTTCTCACTTTTCTCGCATTTTGAAAATCGTATCCTTTAAAATAATATTATCTTTAAATTCGAAAAATATAATAGAAATTTTCACACAATGTTCTACAACTAAAGTTGAAGTAGGGTAATGCGTATTGGATAACGCCAATGTTGTCGAACATTTTCAACAAATTAATCATAATTGCATATTCTTCTCATTGTGTAAATAATTTTGTGTCATAGGTATCATAATTAATAGATTTCAAAAACATGCAAATTTCATTTTTATAAGTATAAATTTCTTGTAAAACATGAAGGGTGTAATTTCATTTAGTTGAAATATCTATTGGATTTTATTTTTGTTTTTTTCCATGATTTGTGTAATATTTGATTCAATAGCCTTGTAATTTTTAATATTTTCATAATATCGTAAACATGATCTTTAATTACATTAATATAAGTTTTCAAATCACGCAAACCATTTTGCACATATAAGTTTAAAATATGACAAATACATCTAATATGAAAAAATCTATCACCTAGTTATAGGTTACAAACTAAAATTAATTCGGACAAACTATCTGTTTTAGAATTAGTATTATCAAAATACATTAAAAATCTTTATCAACAAGATTATATTCATGCAAAATTGTTTGTAACATATGTGCGGTATGTGCCTCATCAAATAATATACTTCCTCCGTCCCGTTCGAAAGGGCAATTTTGTCTCCTAACACGAAAATTAAGAAATGAATAAGGAGAGTGATGTAAGAAAGAGAAAAAGGTTAAATGTTGTGAGTATGAAAAATTAAATAGGAAAGAGAATGAGTGGGAGGAATAGTTAGGAGAGAGAATGTTGTGAGTGTAAAAGTAAAGTAGGAGAGAGAATGAGTGGGGTAGGAAGAGTATAAAAATAATAAAAACTTTTCTTTTTGGGGTTGTGCCCTTTTAAATGGGACGCCCAAAAAGGAAATTTGTGCCCTTTCGGGCGGGACGGAGGGAGTATATTCAAGTAACATATTTTGAATTTTTTAAAAATCATCAATCCAATAATATGTTACTTCCATATAAAAATGTCTTAATTTTTTATCACTTCATATATCAGAACAAATAGAAATTTTAGATGACAAATTAGCAAAAATATTACGTAAAATAAATTTATATTCTCCTGATATATTTTTAACATCTCGTGTTAGGGTTGTATGAGCTAATTTAATAGTGGGGGGATTAAAGCAACATATAATTAAATGTTTATGGTATTCATTTTCGGAAAAATTAAAGGGAATATATTGCTTACAAACAAATTTAGCCATTTCTCTTTTATGATTTAGATAATTATATGATAATAAATTAAAAAAAAGTTTGATAAGACGTACCATTATTTTTCGAAAAAGCGAATTCTTACAATTGTGCTTGATTGCTATCTATGCAATATATATTTTCTTGGGTGTTTTTCTCTTATATGCCTTTTTAAATTACCATATCCACCATCGGTATAGTAATCATATGTTTCTTTGTTATTTGTTGGACAAAAGTTGCATATTGATTTAAAATTCTTACCTGTCGCGTCAACGGGATTTTTTTTTTTTTGTAAAATTTCGTGAATTTTTCGGATTCACTTTTCTTGGTTTTTGGAACGTAAGGGGGATTGTTTTTTGCTTTACGCCCCCGCCGTCCTGCCATTGTGGCTTTCATAGTATTGCAATCACATTGTTGATTAATTGGAGTTAGATTATCAACATTTTGTGGTGGCACAAAATTTAGAATCTTTTTCAATTTGTCTCATATTTTCAATTTTTCACCTCATTTTCATTTTGCACTGAAAGCCACATATTATAAAATTGTGCACCTTCATTTTCAACAAATCGTGGTGGTGTTGGTGGTGTTTGAGAAGAAAATTACCCTTACACTATACCCTTGGTTCCCTTATTGATTGTGAGGTTTTTAATACTCCTCCCGTCCACTTCAAGGTTCCTATTTTTTCTTTTGGTTCGTTTCACTTCATGATTTTTTTTTCATAAATGGCAAGTTTTGAATATATTTATACCCTTATAATTTAATTTATTTACAAAAAAATTATTAATTATATCCTTAAAAAGTTATTATATTTATAAAAAAATCAATCATTAACTACTATTTTCTACTCACATTTAACTTTAACATTCTCTCTCCTCTAATTTTTTACCCACTTAAAAAAAATGAATCATTAACTACTATTTTCTATCCCACATTTAACTTTTACATTTTCTCTTCTCTAATCTTTTACACACTTACAATTTTTTATTAATTTTTTAATTTTTAAATTTTTTTTAAGAAGCATGAAATCTCACCCAAAGAACCTTGGTCTGGGACGGAGGGAGTAATATTTATAATGTAAAATATGAAAATATATTAAATGAAAATGAAATAAAGATGTTGGATGGAAATATGGACATTTAATGAAAATAAAAAAGTTGGATATGATTTGAGCTTAAAAATCAAAGAATTTAACGAAATTCGTTAGAGAAAGTTAAGAGAGTTAATGGAGTTTGTGTGAAAAAAATGTGAGAGGAGAGGGATGGTACAGTTGAGGAAAGTTGTTAAGATTACAAAAATATATATATTTTATTTAGAACTGAAATATGGTTTAAAAACAGGGTCGAACCTGGCTGTTTTTTTGTCAACTAGCTGTTAGCTAATGGGAATAACAGCTATATTCTGATGTTTCTAAAAATTTCTGTCGGTTTCGGTTCGGGCTGTTCGAAACCGTCTGTTCACGATTTTTTATAATTGGAAATCGGAATCGGATCGCCAATTCGTCGGTTTCGGTTCAAGGCGGTTCCGATTCGGGATGGTTCCACGATTACACGAGCCGGTTTCGATTCCGATTTCAATTTGGACATCCCTGGTGTGATTGAGTTACGATTATTAATTTATGGTCTTTCTCTAAATATTTCTTAGAGCATCGACAACGGTGGAAAAATCAAATTCACTCGGGCTTGGCTGATGTGGAAGGAAAGACACTCCGCAATGGTGATCAAGGGAGTCGACATGAATGACACGCTTAAATTTTGGCACGCTAGATGACCAAAAGTCATTAAAATAAAATGGGCTCTTTCTCACTAGTTGGTGGTATCAAATGCATAAATAGAGCACGTGGGGTCTTAACCTGATGGTCAGAGTTCATGGCTTCCAACCTGGAGGTCATGGGTTCGATTCCCCCACCAGTGGTTAGAGGGAATGACATTGCCCTCCATAGCATAGTTAGGCGCCTCTGTGAAGTGCATCAAGGGGGGAGCGGTGAAATATGTTGATCCCCTTCTTTTTAATGGAGGAAAAAAAAAGAAAAAAAATGCATAAATAGAAAAACAGGGAAAGGGGGCAAGTGATGTACACACAAATGGAAAAGGAAGTGGGGTCCCGAAAAAGAAAGTAATCTTTTGAAAATGGAATATATCTGTTGGACATCATTTTATCATGAACGATAAAAAATTAATGTGATCAATAAATATCTTTCTCTCCATTAATAAATTTCATCCATTATAAAAGAAAAATAAAAAATGTAAAAATTATAAATGAAATAAAATAATCAACAGTCATATTTTTGTTTTATCTATAAATACATATCAATTTCATATGCTTTGCACTTCTACTTTAAAATTATCAATTTCTTTCAATATCAGTTATTTTCTATTTTGTTTAATACTAGCACATGTTTGTGTCCAAGGTCACGTAATTTTTTTAAAATTTTTTTTTTTTAAATTAATTTTTTTTAAGGGAAAAATGGGAAAGGGACAAATGTATGAGGGAAAATGGGAATTTTCGCGATTGTAACTGTTCATTCCACTGTTCACAATGGGGGTTTCATTTATACTATAGATTTGCTTTTCTCCTTAAATTTTTTTCAAAAATATTTAATTTCATAATTATGAATTCAAATTATTCTAATTACTATGAATATAACCAATATTTTTCAATGTTCTAAAAAGCGCTAGGCGGATGCTTGGCGGCGGAGTCGGACCTAGCGCCTAGGGGCCTAAGCGGGGCCTAGGCGGGGCCGAGAAATTAGACAAATATTAAATATATTTCCTAAATTTATATATATCTATCTAAAAAAATTGTCACTTATTTTTATTATTTGTCAAAAATAAATAATATTTTTATACAAAATAAAAAATCTAATTATATTTTTCAATCCTCATTTAAATTTGTATCTTAATATTAAGATGCTATTTATTTGTCAAAAATAATACTCCAAAAATTAGCCTTGGCCTTGCCTTGGTCGTGGCTCCTCAATATCCCACATCGAAAACAAAGGGAAGTAAATGGCGGCCTTGGCTCTTCAAATATCCCACATCGAAAACAAAGGAAAGTAAATGGCAGCCTTGGCTCGACGCCTTGGCTCGGCGCCTTGCCTTGGCTCGGCCGTAGCCTTGGTCGTTATCCCACATCGAATAAATAACAAAGTAAATGTGGCGCTTTGTTATATATGAGAGGCTGAAGCTGGGATTGGAAACATCATTCGGCCGTAACCTTGGCCGGTCGTGGCCTTGGCCGTAACCTCGGCCTTGGTCGTGGATTTTATCCCTCCTAGTCAACGCTTGCGCCTAGTCACGCCTAATGGCACCCGCGCCTAATTTGGCCGATTTGCTTTAAGGCGCGGCGTTCGGTCAACGCCCAGCGCCTATGCGCCGCCTAGGCCGCGTTTTAGAACACTAATATTTTCATACAAATCCAAAAGTCAATAGAATCCTCCAAAGTTTCATATGTCTATTGATTCAAATTTGTTAAACCACCATCAACTATCTCAATTGATGGGATTATATTGTCTACCTCAATAAATTTCTAGTAATTTCAATGTTTCAAATTTGTTTCAATCTCATTATAATCCTGGTTTGTTTTTCTTTTTCAAATATGTTGTCTTCTCAAAATGTTCAATTTCATTTGTCAAATCTCGAATTTTCATCATTCCAACAATATAACGAGTCTCCTAAAACTCCTGTTGCTATAGAAATAAGTAGGAAAGAGAAAATATAGTGGATATTTTAAAAAGTTTGAGAGAAATAGATGTCATTTGTCACCATTGTGGATGGTTTTATTGAAACTAAGTTTTATTAATGGGCCAATTGTCATACACATGTTATTAACAAACACACAATGTGGTGTGGAGTAGAGAGAGTAATCATGCACTCTCACCATTGTGGATGGTTTTATTGAAACTAAGTTTTATTTATGAGCCAAGTGTCATACACATGTTATTAACAAACACACAATGTTTGAAATCGACAATCCACATGTGATGGACGCTCAATGGGGCATTCGTTAACAAAAGAAGCCATAGAAACAATATCGGCCATTACGTTTTTTGTTTGACGAATTAAATGCATAAAGAAAAAGAATTTGCATTAAATATTCCTACGTGCCCTAAGAAAGTTGTCCAACTTAAGAAGAATAATGTGAACATGAGAGCACGTCATCAAATTCAACCTCAGAATTAGAGATGGGTCAGAAGTAGAAGTAGTAGAGAGGGCCATATGTGAGCATGGGTTGGAATGGGCCAGTAACAAAATATATTCAAGGTTTCACATTAAAATCAATTGATGATAAGAGCATCCACAATGGAAGCTTTTTCAAAGCTTTTTATTTTTGTGAAAAAGCTATATAGAATTTTTTTACCATTGTGAAAAATCTTGAGGAACTCCTTACTAAGGAGTAGCTCTTTGTAGAAAGAGCTATTTTTTTGTGGTTTTTAATTAAATTTCATCAATTCCTAGACAAACAAAAGAGCTCTACCATTGTGAGAAAATATTAAAAATTTTAATATATTGCTTAAGAATGATGTGTCATATTGAAATTATAAAAAAGCTTTCACTTGAGCTTTTACCATTGTGGATGCTCTAAAAGGAGTAACCCATCAAGTCTATATATCGGTCCATGTTTATTTATCTAGTAGATGTGGGATAGATTGTCTATAACACCCCCTCACGTATGACCCGGAGAGAAGGTTAAGGATCGAGCACGCGTAGTTGTGGACTTTGTACAAGATACAAGATACAAGATAGTGGGCTTTGTATATAAGAGTTGACAAAAGGCCCATATAGAAACAGTGGAAACGATCAGGTCACCGTAGATCAGTGACTCTAATACCATAAACGACTTAACCACCTGCAAGGAGAATGAATTAATAGAGAGAAAAGAGAAGACAAAAAGTGACAGAGAAGAGAAAGATTCGGAGATACGCCGAAAGCGAAAAGATAAGAGAGACTCAGGATGGAGGTTTTTTTTCCGTGACAACGTGTGTCAGATAGTGAATCTCTAGCATGAATAGAAAGAGTGAACTCCAGTTTTGGATGTTCTCACTTGAAAAACGGCAATGGCCCATGTACGATTGTACTTTGAAACGTACGGGAAGAGCATGTTTACTTTGATGAGAGGTGTTACCTTGCCTAAGATCGGTAGCCACGATGTTAGTTGCCGCGGAAGATAGTTCCTAGCTACGTGATTGAGTCGGATCCCGCGACTTGTGCCTCAATCATATTATTGCTTTCACTAACGACATCCAACAAATTATCGCTGCGGTACCGAGCTTTTAACCACAATCCACCATTAAAGATACACAAATATGAATTCACGACAGATATTTGACTGAGATAAGCAAAGAAAAATTTCATAGAAAAACAAAAAAAAATACACAAATTACACAAAGCCATCAACAAGTTAGAAAAAACATAGGTCCTCAACAATGAAGAGAAAACTAACACTCTCCGGAGAGAAAATCAAATTCAAAACTAAGAAAAAGTACATTTTTATTACTGAAAAGCAATAAATCACTCCTAATTAAACATTATCATTGAGGATAGTCAATAATTAAAGTTTAATTTAGTGAATGAGATCTAAGGCAGAAAGAGAAGAGTTATCAATGGAAATTCTTTGTGAACCACAAGAAGAAAGAGAGAGAGAGAGAGAGAAAGAGAGAGAGAGAGAGAGAGAGTGGATTTTTATTAAAAAGTTTTTGTTTATGACCTATCGAGTACGCTATAATTCCATTTAATTAAATTATAATTATCTAAAAGTAGATCAAAGTAACATTTTTCATCCCAAAATCGTCAATATAATTTTCCGTGAAACGCATTAACATTTTTAAAAACTCCAAAAAAAAACACCTAACTTTGTTAATTTTTCGTTAAAAAAACATAACAGCAATCCTAATCACATGTATACTCCCTCCGTCCCATAGAACATTACCCCTTTTGCTATTTTGGGCGTCCCTCTTTAAAGTCCCACTTTCCTAAAAAGAAAACCTTAAATCACTATTCTCTCCACTCATTCTCTCTCCTACATTATTTTAATACTCACAACACCATTATAATTTACTATTCTCTCCACTCATTCTCTCTCCTCCCACTCACAACACCTATTTTAATAACATTATTCCTTATTTTCCGTTCTCAATAGTAAACGTGTAATGTTCTATGGGACGGAGGGAGTATGTGTGTATGTTCGGTGGATAATTTTTGCCTAGATAGGTGTTAAGTGTTAATGTTAACCCCTTACTTGGATATATAAAGCTGAACAAGTGTAAATCCTGCAACCAAACATCATTATTACTCCATTTTAGAATAAATGTTTATTTTCATTATTAATAAAAATTAAAAAAATATTTATTATACTCCATATGTCATTAAATGAATATCTAAATTCAAGATTTTTTTGTTTCAAAATGAACATTTTTTTTGTAAAAATCTTTATCTCTAAATGCTTTTTTATCAAAAAAAAAAAAATTGCTATTTATTTTATTACCATAAAATTAATATTTTAAAAATTGAATAAAAAGAATATTTATACATATTTGTCATTAAAATATACTCCCTCCGTCCCGGCCCAAATGTCCAAACTTTCCTTTTTGGGTGTCCCATTTAAAATGTCTCAACAAAAAAAAAGAAAATTTTTTATTACTTTTTTATTTGTGGGACTCACTTATCATACTCACAATAAATATTCACTAATTATTCCCTATTCCACTTTCTCTTTCCTACATCACTTTCATACTAACAACATTTATTTCACTATACACTTTTTACATTATATATACTCCCTCCGTCCCAATAAAAGCTTCACTAATTACCCAAAAAAGCGTCTCGTTAGAAGCTTCACCTTTCCTTTTTTGGCAAAGAATCTTTACTATTTTCTCCACTCATTCTCTCTCCTACATTATTTTAATACTCACAACACCATTATAATTTACTATTTCCTCCACTAATTCTCTCTCCTATTTTCAAATTACACTCACAACATTTTTTTTCCCTCCTATTTCCATAATTTGCGTGCCCACCCAAAAGGGTGAAGCACTTATTGGGACGGAGAGGGAGTATGTATTCCTTAATTCTCGTGTCGAATCTATTTTGAGACATTTATGTTGGGACGGAGGGAGTACTATATAAAATTTAAGTTTTCAAAATATTTCCTAAAATGAAATTTGATTACTCGTTTAGGGATGAAAATATTTTTGTTGTGGAAATGACAAATGGTCTCAATATTTATTTTAGATAATAAAGCAGTTAAAAATATTAAATTGAAATAGACTAAAATGGAAAGAAAGAATCTTTTAGGAAGAGGAGCATCATCTTCACTTTAAAGACTTTTTTTCCGCTTTAATCTCAACTTGTCGTATTTCTATTGTATTATTCTATTCTGTTTTTTCGTCTTTAGAAATTACAACTTTTCTGATCTTTTCGGGTCAATTTAATTAGATATTTTGGACACAAGAGGCAGAAGGTCATCAGCACGCCAGTCGTACACTGCATGTGAAGATCAGGTGCAGTTATTAATGTATTTCATCAATTAACACTATTACCGTAAAAATTCCCGTTCAAAAAATAGATGTCCTTTTAAAAGTTAAATTTTAATTCAAAATACGTATTGTTTTTGGCGTTTTAAATCTTTAAATCTCAATTTTATCCGTATATTGAAACTTGTTCTGCATCATTAATTTATTTTTTGAGTTGAAATAATACATAAAAGAGAAAGAACTAATAACGGTGTTTTTGGTAGTTACATTATAATGTCGTGGTAGTAATTGTGTTTTTTTTTAACTTGTGAAAACTTTAGAAAATACAATATTTTGAACCGGAGAGAGTATTTATTTTGTTTGCAATAACAATTTTAATAGTGTTTATTTTAATATTTTTGATATAGTATTCTCAATAGTCACTATTTTTGACAAAAGTTTCTAAAGAAAGTAATATGTACTCCCTCTGTTCCAAGAAAAGTTTCACCATTTTGATGAGACATAAATATTAAGAAAGCAATATTTATGTTAAAAAATAATGGGAGTGAGAGAAGAGTTGTGAGAGGGAATAAGTGGGTGGAGATAACAAGTGAGATCCATAATTTAAATGTGTGAGAGAGAAAAGTTAGTGGGTATAATAAAATATTAATAAACATTGTCTATTTTAGAAAAGGAGAAGCTTTTAACGGAATGCCCTTTTTGATAATTGGTGAAGTTTTTTTTTGTGGGACGGAGGGAGTATGTCATTGCAACACCCATTTAATTTAATGACACCTCTCTCGTTCATCATGTGTCTACAATCAACGCCGGTATCTCGCTGGTATCTCGCTCTTCTTCCCTGATCATGATTTGTTAAAATAAATATGATAATGAGTTTTACTCTGAATCTGAATTGGGGTTTGAACCACAGTTTGAACAATTGAATTGCGGTTTGAACACAGTTTGAATTAAATCAAATCAAATCAAATAATAACGATTTGGTTCGATTCAATTCGGTTAATTTATTGACAAGTCAACTGTCGCTTATTATTATTATGAGATGGGGGAGTACTATTTGCATACTAGAGTTTCTATTGAATTTTATTATTATTATTATTATTATTATTATTGTTGTTGTTGTTGTTGTTGTTTTTATTATTATTATTATTATTATTATTATTATTATTATTATTATTATTATTATTATTAGCTTGACATTTTGATTTTGATGATAGGTGGTTCCGCAAGTGGAGGATAAAAGAGACGATAGCAAGGATGAAAAAGACCACCCTGCAGCTTCCATTATCGCACCTGATAAATCAAATTAATTCCTCTTTTATTCTTGCTCAAGCTCTTTGGTTGTTGACATTAATTAATTAATTAGTGGTTTGTTAAAACTTTAAAGTGAATAGGATATGTTTGACCTAGACCATCAATTTTCAATTCATGTTATGGGAATTGGGGAAATTTGTGTTCGAATGTATCACAGTAACTATTTGTTTGACTTGTTGGTAGGCTTCTTTAAGACTTAACAGAAAAACTGACGTAGAAAGTAACGGAGATTGAAAACAAACGAAATTAAGTCGAGTCTTGTATTAAATACAATCTCCGTAAGAAGTTATTGCCCCGCACAGGTGCTTACGGTTTCGATGGCAATCTTCTAGTAAGATGAAACGACTTTTAAGTATGTGATAGGAGCACTCCAAATCAAATACTCTGGCGAACAACACAATGTTTACAACTTTGGACTTTGAAGGATTTAATGCAACAATATGCCAATGATTTGGATATGTTTATCTATCTTACTAGAGGGTAGGAAGGCTCAAAATACTGTATGTATGAATTGAAATTCGGAGGGAAAGTATATAAAGAGAGTTAAGGGGTTTGTGTCTTTTCCCTTGAAAAGGCACAACTTTCTGTTTGAATTGGCACCTGTTCAGGATCTGCTCGGCCGAGTCAAGAAACTCGCTCGGCCGAGCACCAAGCTGCACGGCCGAGTCAATAGACTTGCACGGCCGTGTCATTCACACTGCTCGGCCGAGCAGACATATGCCTCGCCCGAGCAAGCTTGTCCAGAGACTTTGGCCAATTTCTGTGCTCTGCTCGGCCGAGTCAATGACTCTGCTCGGCCGAGCACTTCAAACAAAATTAAACACCCTTTAACTAACTCTCGTTAAGTTACAAAACTTTGTCATTAATTTCTCATTCACCCGGAAATGGTTTTTGAGACAATAAATGAGTTATATAATCTACAACAAATGTAGATTATCATTTGTAACAAGTTTCGTTAACAAATAACGAACTTTCGTTAGAAACCTAGATCAACGTTAAGTTAAAACTTAACTTTTCGTTACCCATTTCCAACAATCTCCCACATGAATGACAATTAATGCATGAATGCAATTTCGTCCAAAGTTCCGGCGAACTATTATTACATCGGGATAGATAGCTTGTGGCCTTGAATCCTCCCTAGTGAAATATTATCGGATATACTAGCCATTTGGTAACTAGTCGCTTTGAACCAGTGACTGTCGGATGTATACCAAGACAATAATACTCACATAATAATAGCTCTAACAATTGTTGTTCTCACGTTTTGTCCATTTCGACCCTGGACTGTATCTTATTCATAAGCGTTTATTTAGAGGCGGCCTAGTTACCTCTCGCTTATATAGGTGATTCTCACTATAAGGAGTATCATGCACTACTCCACCCGTAGGTATAGAAATCATTAAAAGTTTTCTCAACTTATCCTTACCACTTTGCGTACGTTGCTTGTACTAGGATGTTCTGGGAATGAGTATTCAACATCTCCAGGTTAATAAACCGAGTTGTTGTTTCCAAGTAACTCTACTAGAACTTATAACTTGGTTGTCTCATTGAACCAAGGGCCTGGGATCTCCATTTCTCAAGGTTGAGTGTCCGCTATAAGTCCTTTTGTTGTGGGTTTTAAACCCATTCCCCTTAACAGTTTAGACAGTTGATCTCGATTTATACCTTTGGTAAACGAATCCGCTAAGTTATCACATGACTTTACATAATCAATAGTGATAACGCCATTCTTGATCAACTGTCTAATGGTATTGTGTCTACGACGAAAATGTCTAGACTTACCATTGTACATACTATTCTGTGCCCTTTTAATTGCTGATTGACTATCACAATGTATTAGTACAGCAGGCACATGTTTGCTCCAACAAGGAATATCCTCCAGAAAGTTCTTAAGCCATTCTGCTTCTTCCCCAGCTTTATCTAAAGCGATAAACTCAGACTCCATCGTGGATCTGGCTATACATGTCTGTTTGGAGGATTTTCATGACACTGCTCCTCCACCTATAGTGAAAACATATCCACTTGTGGATTTTGAGTCTTTTGTGTTCGATATCCAGTTTGCATCACAGTATCCTTCTAATACTGCTGAATAACTCTTATAAAGTATGCCATGGTTTAATGTATACTTTAAATATCTTAGCACTCTCATTAGTGCTTTTCAATGATCAGTACTAGAATTACTTGTGAACCTACTTAGTTTGCTCACTGAATATGCAATGTCTGGACGTGTACAATTCGTTAAGTACATCAGACTACCAATTATTCTTGCATATTCCAGTTGAGAAACTGGTTCCCCTTTATTCTTGGCTAAATGTAGAGCCAAGTCTACAGGTGTCTTAACCGGAGGGTCATCAAAGACATTGAATTTCCTAAGAACATTCTCTAGGTAATGGGATTGTGAAAGAACTAATCCTTCAGATGTTCTAGAGATCTTTATCCCTAATATTACATCAGCTAATCCCATGTCTTTCATGTCAAAGTTCTTCTTTAACATGCCTTTGGTATTCATGATCAAATCATGACTACTTCCCATTATGAGCATATCGTCTACATAAAGACAAACGATAACGAATGATTCGGATGTTCCTTTAATGTAGACACATTTGTCACATTCGTTAATCTTGAATCCATTCGATAACATGGTTCTATCGAACTTCTCATGCCATTGTTTAGGTGCTTGTTTCAGTCCATACAAGGACTTTACGAGTTTACACACCTTTCTTTCTTTACCAGGAACTGCGAACCCTTCGGGTTGTTCCATGTAAATTTCTTCATCAATTTCTCCATTTAGGAAAGCAGTCTTCACATTCAATTGGTGTATCTCAAGATTATGCACTGCTGCAATAGCTATGAGAACCCGAATAGATGTGATCCTTGTGACAGGGGAGTATTTATCGAAGAAATCATATCCCTCTTTCTGTCTAAAGCCTTTGGCAACTAGCCTAGCTTTGTACTTATCGACTGATCCATCCGCCTTATACTTCCTTTTAAGGATCCATTTGCAAGCTAATGGATTGCAACCTGGAGGGAGATCAACTAATTCCTAAGTATTGTTGAGCATTATGGATTCTATTTCACTGTTAATAGCCTCTTTCCAGAACGAACTATCTGAACCGGATAAAGCTTCTTTAACAGTTGCTGGTTCGTTTTCTAACATGTAAGATAGAAAATCAGGACCAAAAGACTTTTCCACTTTTGCCCTTTTGCTACGTCTCGGTTCTTCATCTTCTATTTGAGAAGGACCGGTTGTGGACTCATAGGTTCTCTTATTAGAACCTATATCTTTCCTGTCCTTAGCCGGAAAGATATTTTCAAAAAATACAGCATTCCTTGATTCTATAGTAGTTCCTACATGCATATCAGGAATGTCTGATTTGTGCACTATAAAACGATAGGCACTACTATTATTGGCATATCCAATGAAAACACAGTCAATGGTCTTTGGACCAATCTTGACTTGTTTCGGCTTAGGACTTCAACCTTGGCCAAACACCCCCACACTTTAAGATATTTAAAACATGGTCTACGATTATGCCATAATTCGTAGGGCGTTTTATCAATACCTTTCTTGGGTATTTTATTAAAAACATAATTAGAAGTGAGTATGGCTTCCCCCCACAAGTTGTCGGGTAAGCCTGAACTTATCAAAAGCGCGTTCATCATCTCCTTGAGAGTACGGTTTTTGCGTTCAGCAACTCCGTTAGATTGAGGGGTATATGGAGCCGTTGTTTGATGAATTATGCCGAATTCCCAACATAGTCCTTCAAACGGTGCTTCATATTCTCCACCTCTATCGCTTCTAATTTTCTTAATCTTCAAGTTAAGTTGATTTTCAACTTCTTTCTTATATGTCTCAAAAGCCACTAAGGCTTCATCCTTACTTCTTAAGAGATAGACATAACAAAATTTTGTGCAATCATCTATAAATATAATGAAGTACTTTTTACCTCCTCGAGTTTGCACAAGTTTTAAATCACATATATCGGTGTGTATTAATTCAAGAGGAGTTGTGTTTCTTTGTATGGCATTAAATGGCGACTTCGTCATTTTTGCCTCAACACAAACTTCGCACCTATTAGTCGAGTCGGATTTAGTCATTTGGATTAAATCTTGTGTCGCTAATTTCTTAATGGTGTCGAGGTTTACATGTCCTAATCTATCATGCCATAAATTAGAACTTTCCGACAAGTAAACATAAGAAACAAAATTTTTATTCATCGCACCTCGGCGGATCACGTTCATTACATTCATCTTGAAAAGGCCCTCCTCGAGGTAACCCTTTCCAAGAAATAAACCATTCTTGGTTAACACAAATTTGTCGGATTCAAATACTAGTCTAAAACCGGCCTTACTAAGCAAAGCGCCAGAAACCAAATTTTTACGGATGTCTGGAACATGCAGCACATCCAACAAGGTTACTTCTTTTCCGAAAGTCATCGTCAATATCACGTTTCCAATGCCTTGAACATCGGAGGTCGCATAATTTCCCATGTAGAGCTTTCTTTCGGAGATGGGAGTATAGGAGGGGAAACTCTCCTTATTACCACAAATGTGGCGGGTAGCACCGGTATCTATCCACCAAGCTTTTGGATTCTCATCCAAGTTTGCAACGTTAGCCTCAAAGATCATCGCTGCAAAGTCTAGGTCCATGTGGTCAACATTATTCGCCTCATTCTTCGGGAGACGACAGTCTTTTGCTAAGTGGCCCGGTTTGCCACAATTATAGCAAGACCCCTTGAACTTCTTAGAGCCCTTCTTCTTTCCTTTCTTAGCATTTCCGGCATTTTCGGAATGCTTTCTCTTTGTGCCACTTGTGCTAGCCTCGGCGAGATTGACCTTAGCCTCCATCTTGCCCTTAGCATCCTTGACCTCGTTGTTTCTATTGTTCTCTTCAATTTGAAGACGAACAACAATGTCTTCCAAGGACATCTCCTTGCGTTTATTCTTGAGATAGTTCTTGAAATCCTTCCAAGAAGGCGGCAACTTTTCAATGATAGAGGCCACCTTGAATGGATCATTCATGATCATCCCCTCGGCATCAAGCCCATGTAGAATGAGTTGGAACTCATCCACTTGAGTTGTTACCGATTTGGAATCGACCATCATGAAGTCAAGATACTTACCGACGACAAATTTCTTTGACCCGGCATCTTCGATCTTGTACTTCCTTTCCAAGGTGTCCCACAACGCCTTGGCTATCTCGACGTTACTATACACATTGTATAGTGCATCGTCAAGTCCATTTAGGATGTAATTCTTACACAAAAAATTACCGTGAGCCCAAGCCTCCTTAGTCATTTGCCGTTGAGGATCGGGATCACCATTTGCCATTGCCGGAGGATCTTCCTTTAAGAAGCGGTGTAAGCTTAGGGTGGTCAAGTAGAATAGCATCTTCTGTTGCCATCTCTTGAAATCCACACCAGTGAACTTCGGGGGTTTCTCACCGTGACCCGGGTGATGCGGTGTGTGAGCGGGTGCAACATTGTTGAACATAGCATCACCTTGAGAAGGAGGCGTTACATTCCCTTGATTGGATGCGGTGGTGTCTTTCTCAGTTGCCATCTCTTGAAGGTCTTGAAGAAGCGTAAATAACTTCTTACGATTGTTGGACTTGTTGGTAGGCTTCTTTAAGACTTAACAGAAAAACTGACGGAGAAATTAACGGAGATTGAAAACAAACAAAATTAAGTCGAGTCTTGTATTAAATACAATCTCCGTAAGAAGTTATTGCCCCGCACAGGTGCTTACGGTTTCGATGGCAATCTTCTAGTAAGATGAAACGACTTTTAAGTATGTGATAGGAGCACTCCAAATCAAATAGTCTGGCGAACAATACAATGTTTACAACTTTGGACTTTGAAGAATTTAATGCAACAACATGCCAATGATTTGGATATGTTTATCTATCTTACTAGAGGGTAGGAAGGCTCAAAATACTGTATGTATGAATTAAATTCGGAGGGAAAGTATATAAAGAGAGTTAAGGAGTTTGTGTCTTTTTCCTTGAAAAGACACAACTTTCTGTTTGAATTGGCACCTGTTCAAGATCTGCTCGGCCGAGTCAAGGGACTCGCTCGGCCGAGCACCAAGCTGCACGGCCGAGTCAATAGACTTGCACGGCTGTGTCATTCACACTGCTCGGCCGAGCAGACATATGCCTCGCCCGAGCAAGCTTGTCCAGAGACTTTGGCCAATTTCTGTGCTCTGCTCGGCCGAGTCAAGGACTCTGCTCAGCCGAGCACTTCAAACCAAATTAAACACCCTTTAACTAACTCTCGTTAAGTTACAAAACTTTGTCATTAATTTCTCATTCACCCGGAAATGATTTTTGAGACAATAAATGAGTTATATAATCTACAACAAATGTAGATTATCATTTGTAACAAGTTTCGTTAACAAATAACGAACTTTCGTTAGAAATTGTAACAAGTTTCTTTAACAAATAACGAACTTTCGTTAGAAATCTAGATCAACGTTAAGTTAAAACTTAACTTTTCGTTACCAATTTTCAACACTATTCAGATTTAATCATGTTTAAATATGTGAGCCCTATTAATGAAGATGAGAATGTCAAAATACAATAATATCCTAGATGATAAAATAATTTGAACAAATCACAAGAGAATGAGACTATTATATAGTCTAACTGCATTTCAAATCTCATGTTAAACTAGTATTAAAAGAAGAAAAAAAAAAGTCTTTGGAAAAAGATAATTTGTTTGAAATAATGTGTTTCCCCTTGCTTATCCTATGATTTTGTCTGATTATCTAATGAATAATTAACGTGTCACCATAATGATTCCGGATTTAGCACGCCCGACCTTGATAATATTTTAGATAAATCATAGCTGATTTGAAAATAAATACTCCCTCCGTCCCACGATTCCGTCCCACGATAATGTAGATTTTTTGGCTCGGCACGGAGATTAAAATAAAAAGTGATAAAGGTAATGTGCTATAAGTGTAAAAGTAAAATAGGAGAGAGAATGAGTGGAGAGAATAGTAAATTTAAAAAGTGTTGTGAGTAGAGAGAAGTGGGTCTCATTTTCATTTTGGAAAAGTATAGATTATTGTAGAACGCTCAAAATGAATTTTTTTATAGATTATCGTGAGACGGGGGGAGTATTGCGTTTTTAAATAAAGAAAGTTATCTAGTACAATTTTATTATCATACAAGTAATTTATAAATTAATAAAATGTTATTTTAAAAATAACATTTATTTATTATGATACGAAATGAATTACATTTTATTTCAATTACAACCTTTGTATTCGAGAAAATGAGATAATTTTTTAGCAATAGTGCGTGTCTTAATTAGTTAGTTACTCTAAATTGGTGTGTCTAGATCGAATGGCGTCGGGACTCTCACCCAAAACCCGACCCAAATCATAAACAACCATTTCAAATAACACAAACATCGCCCCTTCATACACGCTCCCCATCGGCAGCAACGCCGCCCCACCGTCATCCGCCATTGTCTGCGCCGGTACATGCGCCACAACATCTGCATACCTCACCGAAGACCCCGATTCCGGCTGAGCCGTCAACACCAGAACTCGACCGCCGTTCGATTTAGCAACCCCGCAGATGGCGTCAACGGTGGAGAAGCCGCCGGGACCAGCGGAAGCGATGAGGAGGTCAGATGAAAAGATTGGAGGGGTAGTCATGTCGAAGACACAGTGGGCGGAGAGACCCAAGTGAGCGAGTCTCATACAAAGGGCTTTCATCATCAGACCTTCTCGGCCAACTCCGTACACGAATACTTTGCCGTGGCGGCCGGCGGTGGCTGATATTTCCTTCACCATGACGTCCAGCGCGGGTGGAAAAGAACTGGGTTTGGAAAATACGGAGCTAATTTGATTGCATATTTGAGAGGCCATGGATGACATCGAGTTGCTCGTCTTCTCCATTGTTAACGATGAAAAAAAGAGGAGCGGTACCTAAGATTGCTATGTCTATCTATAAATAGAGAGTCCTATCCGTAGTAACGGTGAATAAATTTTTAGAAAAGGAGGATTAAGGAGCACAAGATTTAACCGGTAATTTATAATCGATGATATCAAATAGTACTCCCTCTGTCCAAATTCACTGTGGACCTATTTTTTGGGCACGAAAATTAAGAAAAAATAGGAGAGAAAAATAGGTGGAGGAGGTGTTTGTGAGTATGAAAAATTAAATAGGAAAGAGAATGAATGAGAGAAATAATTAGGAGAGAGAATGTTGTGAGTGTAAAAGTAAAGTAAGAGAGAAAATGAGTGGGTAAAATACTCCCTCCGTCCCAGATCATGGGTATATGGGGTGAATTTCACTAGGGCTGGCAAATGGTACTCTTCCGTACCAACCAATTCATATACCAATCGTATCAATTGTAATCGGTACAGTAAAATCGGTATACCGAACTTTCGGTACGATACTACCGTACCAATTAGTAAAAATGATTGGTACGCGGTATATAAAAGTGAAATTGGTTGGTATATCGAAATACCGACTTATTTTTATAAAAAAATATAATATATATATTATTATATACTCCCTCCGTCCGCTTACAAAGTTCACACTTTCTATTTTGGGCGTCCGTTTACAAAGTTCACACTTTGTTTCTTTCCTAAAAAGGAAACCTTAAATCACTATTCTCTCCACTCATTCTCTCTCCTACATTATTTTAATACTCACAAACCATTATAATTTACTATTCCCTCCACTCATTCTCTCTCTTATTTTATTTTCACACTCACAACACTTTCAATATAATACTCTCTCCTTAATCCCCGCGCAAACAGTAAATGTGAACCATGGTCCTGGACGGAGGGAGTACATATAAATATAATTAAAAAAAATCTAACCCTAAAAGTCTTAATTCTAATTGAAGATCAGTTTCTTTCTTCTCTCCAGCGGCCGTTTCTTTCTTCTCTCCCTCTCCCTCACGCTTCTTAGCGTTCTGGCTCAAAACTTCCGATGGTGTTCGTCTTCATGCCTGGTTCAAAGCTCCTCCCTGATTGCAGAGGTCTCGATTTCTTTCTCTCTCTTTCTAGCTCGATGTGCTGATTATTTGTCAAATTTGTGATTCAATTGGTGTTGGTATACTCAATTGATGGATAGTTAGGGTTTGGTTTTACTTTTGGTTTGAATTTAGTTGAAGTTTGAATCACTGTTATGTTGGTCTTTTGAACCGAAAATTCCCTTCAGGAAAGCTGAATTTGGGAGGGTTTTTTTTTTTTTTTTTGTGATATGAGCTCTGGAAACTCACGTTTTGATGAGCGTTGTTACTATTTAAGTACCTTATGGTTACTGGGATATGCCATGGGATAATAGCAAATCTTTACAAATGACATTTTCTCTTTTCCTTTAATAGTTATTTGGTGATTAAGACGATTTCTAGGGACTTTTCCTTCAAAAACCAATCTAAGAAATCAGATTGAATATGCATTAAAATTTAAAACCCACATTTTCCAAATTTTAACAGTATGATTTACTGAAAAAGGGAATAACTGATAGCCCCAGAGCTTTCCCACTCTGACCCGAAATGCAAAAGATAAAATAATGAACAGAGTTATTTTGTTGATGTGTCTACAAAATACTAGCCATACTCATTACTCCCAAAAGCTTGAGGTGCCCATTTGAAGCACTAAATTTCTTTTCAATTAGTGGAACTCTCCTAGCTGAAGATGGGAGTTATTTTGTTGATGTGTCTGACTATATGTTGTTCAAGACCTTTGTTATACTAGTTCGTTTCAGTTTCAAGTATTTATAATCTGTGTTTTCTGTATTTTGAGACGTATTTTTTTGTTATAATATGTTGTTCAAAACAATATAAATGCATTTTTTTGTCTTTATTTACATTTGGTATATGTCTAATATTAACCGTACCAACCGAATACCAACCGTACCATAAACTTGGTATACCGACTTTTATGGTTGGTACTGGTACAGATTTTCTTATACCAAATCATACTTGATTGGTACATGATATAAGCAAAATAAAGTCGGTATACCAACCAAACCACCCCTAGATTTCACGCTTCTTAAGAAATTTTTTAAAAAATGAATAAAAGTTAAATGTGGGATAGGAAATAGTAGTTAAATGTGTGGTAGGGAATATGAGAGAGAAGGTAAAAGTTAAATACTTAATAGGAGAGAGAATGAGTGGGAGGAATAGTAGTTAAATGTGTGGTAAGGAATAGGAGAGAGAATGTATAAGGGTATAATGAATGGTTTTTTTGTAAATAAATGGAGTTGATAAGGGTATAAATATATTTAAAAACTTACCATTTATGAAAATGAACTCTTGATCTGGGACGGATCAAAAGGAAAAGATGAACCCTTGATCTGGGACAGAGGGAGTAGTAAATATTCTTTGTCATTTTGGACAGTTCACACTGGAGTGGACGTCCCAAAAAGGAAATAAGTCCACACTGGAGTGAGACGGAGGGAGTATGTTCGAATCAGTCCAAATCTAACGATAGGTTCGTATAATTTATTTTTGAATAGTCTGAAAAATATGAAAAAAAAAACGTAAACTCAGTTGTGGCTTCACCGGCGAAAGTCCTCCAGCGTGAGAGTAAGTATTTGTTATTAGAAAAAGAAAATCAATTAACAAAAAGTTTAGATTTAAAGATACGTTATCATAATATGTAAATTATTGCTTGTATTTATAGTTATAGAATGTAGAGTTGATCTTTGAATAGAAATTTGTGTGAGATGAGAGTTATAATCCTAGTGTGATTATAACTTTTCACAATCCTTGTTTGATTAGTATTAAAATTGTCACCTGTACGTATGCTTATAAGGCATGCTACTCGGCATGTGGTGTTGGTCGACATGTGTGAATGCCGAGTAAGAGGTGAGTAAGGGTAGGGAAGCCCATTCCCCTTGTCATAATAGGAGCCTTATAGGAGTTGGTTGTCATTTGAATATGCCTTGTTCGGCACCAACGTAGGCCTTACTCGGCACCTACTTAGGCCTTTGTCGGCACCTACGTAGTCCTTCCTCGTCATCTACGTATGCATTGGTTGATATATATTGATATTTCTGTCTTAGTTAGAAAGCCTCTCTATTTTTTATAGGTCGACATAGGTCAATTCTCTGATCGTACTAGTAATAGAAATGGATACTTATGTCCAGGTCGATATAAGGATTAGACGAGGTGAAAGTGACGATCATAGATAGTAAAGCCCATTCATTGCATCGTATTTAAGAATTGGGCTTTGCTCGTTTTATTACCTATGTTCGTACTCGGTTTATAACGTTCATTGGCCCCTCGACTTCCTAGCTTGGCTGTGCCGAGTAGTAAGTGTAGTTCGTCCTTGGACTTACGAATACCAGTAAATTTCTCGAATTTCGAGGCAGATCATTTATTAACCGGTTATTTGACGTTGGCACGCACACCCATTATTGACGAAATATTCACATTGGGTGCGAGCAGTAGGCTTCTCGTATTTAGGATTTGGACATTTCATCGAGGTGCTAGTAATATGATGCTCGTATTAACAGACTTGGGCATTTCACCCAATGTACGAGGAGTCGGCTTCTCGTATTTTACCATTATGCATTTTGCCCAAGGTGCGAGTAGTATGCCTTCCTCTGTACCTACGTAGGTTTTTCTCGGCACCTACGTAGGTCTTCCTCGGCACCTACGTAGGCATTCCCCGGCACCTACGTAGGCCTTCCTCGGCACCTACGTAAGCTTTTCTCGTCTTTTACCCTTAGGCATTTCGCCAATGTGCGAGGAGTAGGCTTCTCGTCTTTTACCCCTAGGCATTTCACCCAAGGTGCGAGGAGTAGTCTACTTGTCTTTTACCCCTAGACATTTTTCTCAAGGCGCGAGGAGTAGGCTCATCGGGTTTTATCCTTAGGCATTTCGCTCAAGGTGGGAGGAGTAGGCCTCACTCGGCACCTACGTAGATCTTCCTCGGCACCTACGTAGGCCTTCCTCGACACCTATGCAGGCCTTCCTCGGCACCTACGTAGGCCTTGGTCGAAACCTACATAGGACTTACTCGACTCCTACGTAGGCCTTACTCGTCTTTAACCCTTAGGCATCTTGACAAGGTGCGAGAGTAGGCTTCTCGTCTTTTACCACTAGGCATTTCGCTCAAGGTGCGATGAGTAGGCTACTCGTCTTTTATCCTTAGGCATTTCGCCCAAGGTTCGAGTAGTAGGCTACTCGTCTTTTAGTGTTTTTGTCTTGCTAGTCATAGTCTATTGATGGAAATTGAATTTATTGACTGAAACAATTACATCGGCTATGATCATATTCTATTTGTAAACAAAAAAAAAATACTAACAAAGACTAATCTACTTTAATCAAAAAACAAACTTAAAACTGTGATAGTATTTTCGTAGGTGATTAGAATGCCACGGATGTTTCAGCTCTTGTCCATCTGGGGTTTTCATTCTTTAGGTCCCTTCTAATAATTTATGTAGGGGCCTTTCCAGTTTGGGGAGAGTTTGTTCTATTCTACCTTTTTGCCTGTATATTCAATCTTTCAAAGTACCCAGTCCTTGACTTGGAATACTCTTTTATTGATTTTCTTGTTATGGTAGGCTTTGGTCTTTTGCTTGTAGTTCACCATTCTCATCTGAGCAGCTAGTATTTTCTCATCTACTAGGTCTAGGTATAGCAACCCATTTACATTGTTGATTTGTTCGTCATAGTTTGAATTTTGTTGTAGGGATAGCTAACTTCAGCGGGTTCATCTACGTCCTGCGGCTCTCATTGTCTCAAGTCGGGGTCGGCCCACGAGTTACGTCGTGACGAGATGAGGGGCTATATCTGGGATGAAAAGAACCATGTCATTGTTGTCATCCTCATGAACGTCTGGTATCTCAATTTCAACTAGTTCGTCTACGTCCTACAGTTGTTCTTGTCTCAAGTCAGGGTCGGCCCAGTTACGGCCGGCGACAAGATGAGGGGTTGTATATAGGATGGACGAGCTGTATCATCCTTTGTCATTCTTATGGATATCTAGTATCATGTGTTCCTCATATTCTGCTTCAAAAATTAGATTAAGCCTAGAAGCGACCTTGGTGATATTTACGAGTTAGAGATTTTCCGATTTTCCTTTGGTGTGTCTACCTCCATCTTTTACGGCAACTTTTACGCTCCTCATTACATGTTTCAAGAAGTATTTGGGAATTAAGCCCTCGCACATCCGATTCAACGCGAGTGGGAAACTTAACTCGGTGGGGGAGGGAGTCGACCATCCCAGTTGCCTTGACTTGGAATGCCTATGATGGCGTGGTAGTCACTTGCCAGGTCCATGACCATGAATTTCACTGTGGCCTCAGCTCGGAAAGGATGCTCTCCAACATCCAGTAGTAGGTCAATCACCCAATGGCGCTGACTTTATGGTTGGTGAAGCCTTCTAGTCTCCCAGAGTATGGTTTCAGCATGCTATCTTTCAAATTCATCTTCTAGAAGGTAGAATAGTATAGAAGAAGATCCTGGAGGCCCCAGGAGTCTTTGAGGAGCCTCTCGGATTCACAATTATCAATCCTTCCTTTGATTGCCAAATGTTGTTCACGAGCCTCGCAACTTCCAGCTAGCTCGTTAGGGGAGAAGCTGATGACTTCGTTCTCCTTATGGATCCAGGCGGGTATGTAGTAGACCTTACTTAGCTCATGTATTTGTTCTTTCAATTTTTTGTTGGAGACAGTCTCCTCCCTTATAAAATGTTTTTTTAACCCTATGAGGCTTGTTTTCCCTTTCATCATTTTCGTCATCGTCATCTCTTCTTTGCTTGTTATCTTTCCTCATAATGTAGCGATCGAGTTTGCCTTCATCCACCCATCTCTGGATCACTCTTTTAAGGGATATGCAATTCTCCGTGTCAAGTCCATGATCATTGTGGATGGCATAATACATGGAATTATCCCGGACATGTTTTGATTTATCACTAAGTGGTGAGGATGCGGTAGGTTTACCAATTGCGTGATCTCCGTAATAGGTTTAGTGAGTGGGGTGAATACCTCGGCTTTTTCGGTAACTTTGAGTCCTATTATCCCCTTATAATTACTTCCATTCAAAGCCTGGTTAGTGCCAGTTGCGTTTGCTTCTGGTTTCTCAGACCTCTTTTTGCTTTTTTCTTCTGGCATAGCTATGGCGTAAGCCACATTATATAGATCAGATTTCGACTTAGGCTCCCTAGCATAGAGTTCATTGATTAATTTTCCGGATCTCGATGCGAAATTGAAGCGAACGATCACTTCCCGATCAGTTAGGCTTTCCTCTACCTGTTTGGCCATAGCTCTGAACCGATTGTAATAACTTAGAGTTGTTTCGTTCTTTCCCTGCTCAGTGTTAGCAAGGTCTATCAGTCTTTTATTTCTCTTTCCACATTTGTTGCAAAGTGGTCTAGGAACCTACTCCTCATTATTTTCCATCTTTCGATGTTTCCCTTCTTTTGATCACGGAACCGGGAAAAATTTGTTCGGAGAAGGTGATCGCGAAAGCCTTGCGAGAGGATATCATCTCGCCTAGGTGAGGAGGGTCATGGTAGATTCAAAGATTTGCACATGATCTCGTGCCTGTGTGATTCCCCCATATTTTTCAAAACTGGGAATTTTTAGAGTAGGATTGGGAGGTAGATCATTGATTCGTTGGGAGAAAGGACGAGTGGCACTTGGTATCATCATCATCCACTTCCTTCCTTCCCTTTTTCATTTCATATAGTCTCTTTTTTAAGGGGCGTTTGTTTTTTACCTCTTATTCGAGATTTTACCTTGGAATAAGAGGTTGTTTGCAATTCCACTTGTTTGGTTTTTTTTTTTCAGCCTTAAAGCCTTTGAATTGCCTCTGATTTTTAAGTGGAGAAATTAGTGTTGAATGCCTCTGAAAAGCAACTGTGAGAACTTGGTTTGGGTTGTTTTTTTTTTAAACCATTTACATGGCATATTGCATTTACGTTTGATTTTTTTTTAACTGTTTCAGAAAATGAATTCAGATAGAAAATCAAACAACTTATCCAATTCGAATTCGAGTTTTCGATTCTTTGCCTCTTAAAAATTCAGTCATTTTCAGAGCTGAAATCAGATTTCAGCACTTATCACTTAAAAAAAACAAAAACCCCCTAAGAGGATAATATCCAGTACATCGATTCCCGAGCTAAAGTGAGAATTACGGTGGGTCCTTTCTTTTTCTATGTGCCCATTCACTCGACTTTGTTCCTCATGTAGCTGTTGATTGTCCCCATGTCCAGATGGTGCCCTGCCATTATTTGGCTGAAATGACGAGGAGGGTTTCTATCCTTCACAGAGCCAACTCTAGAAAGGGAGGAGGCCTGTGACGAGGAGACCCCCTTATGCCGATGAGGGCTCCTAAGTTGAGTAGGACTCTTATGCCCAGGAGAGGGTTTATGACGAGGAGGGGATTTCTACCTTGTATGGCTGAGCCTTGCTCTCAAGTCAACAGAATTAACCTCTTGTTCCCTTTGTTAGTTCAAATGACTTCTCAAGTTTACCTCGTTTCTCGTGTTAACATGCCCAGGTGCCATATGAATAGGAGGGATATCTTGGAGGTTTTGCTTGGATCTACCGGTAGTGTCATGATGAGGGGGATGTTGGCCAGTAGAATGAATTTCTCTATTCCCCCGACTACCACGCCTGTCAAAATGATTTTCCCCTCCAAGGAAATTTTCGGTCCTCGTAGGTCTTATGAATTCAGCTAAGGAGTGCTCAGGATCCAATTGTAGCAAGGCATTTTGTGTTTCATAAATGCGTTGCAGTGTTTCCATCTGTTGATACAAAAGAGTTATGCGATCAACCTGTGGGGGGAAGGCCCAGTGCCCCCTTGGGCGGCATTCCTCCCCGTCTGGCTGTCAGCAGGCCTTCCTTGACGCCAACGACGAGGATGGTTTGTGAGGACCCCAACCCGGAATCTACACGTGTCCCGAGTTGGAACGTCCTCAAACTAACCCAATAGCCTAAACTTTTTAAAACTTTGGTTTAACTTACAACTTTAAACATCCTGAACAAAACCATTCCCAAATAACTTCATTCCTCTCTATATGGAAGGAAGAGTTGAATAACTTTTAAAAGTAACAACCTACTTTAATTTACAAAAGACTTTATTTATAACGTAGTAACTAAGTTTTATACTCACAAACTCCATAGAGGAATTACCAAAATACATTTTCTATGCCAACCTATAAGTACCCCGACAATCCCAAAATACCACGTCCGAACTCCTTTCCGTCCTCACTTGGCCGGTCCTTTGTCTCGGGATCTAAAACATTAAAGGGAGAGGGGTGAGAATAAATCTCGGCAAGCTATTATGAATGCGGCAATATGCCAAATAAGATGCAACACATAACAAATTGTATATAACACATTGGAAAAGCCGTAAACACTTTACATTACCTCGGTCTACCTTTTCCCATCTGAACAATAGTCGTACAACGAGGGGGCAACACTCCTCTTTTCTGTGAATGCATATTCACCCGAACCAAGAATTTTACCATATAAAGAACAATCAATATCGTAGAATAAACAGGGAGTAATAAATCCCCCCAAACAACCGAGATAGTTATTGTCATAATTCATCTCACAATGACTTGCTTAGGCATTATTCACAAACAAATCATACAACCGAGATAGTTATTGTCATAACTCATCTCTTTATGAGCTATAGGCAATATTCATAAACAACCCCGAACAACCGAGATAGTTATTTTCATAACTCATCTCACGTGAGCTACTTAGGCAATATTCACCGAGAAACAACCCCCTAACAACCAAGATAGTTATTGTCATAACTCATCTCACGTGAAGCTTAAAGCAATATTCACCGAAACAACCCTCCAACAACCGGTATACCGAAGTCCAGCACATATCATAAACTTGCAATATAAACCCACAAAGGGGATAAACAACGTAGCCACATGATAAAATATACTCATGTTCCATCAGTATCACAGTGCAACATTTATGTAATACACTAAGCATCATACAATCCATGAATATGTACTCAAGTAAGAAAATGATATATCATCAACCCATCTTACTTAGTCATTATACAACAATATATGATCTCTATAAGGATCCAAGTTAATTCTACCAAGTAGGAGTCACACATTTTATAAACTGCCAAATGATTTCTAAGTCGGAGATAGAGTGTTTCCGTACTTCCATTTAAACCCAATTAAGGTGCCATTAGTGTCCTAATTATAACTTAAATTAAAAGGACTAATTCATCTCCGGTTTGGATTAGTTTCTACTACCTTATCATGGTTAGGGATCATTCCAAGTGCTTCCTAGTAAAAGAAGATTGGGGAGATTCTAGTACTATGGGCGACCGCCCAGGCCACTTGGGCGACCGCCCAAGTGGTTCTTCAAAAGGAATCCAAGTTCTGCCCTCTTGGGCGACCGCTCAACACCTCTTGGGCGACCGCCCAAGAGGATTTTCCAAGCACACTAGTTTCTGGCAGCATGGGCGGCCGCTCATGCCCCCTTGGGCGACCGCCCAAGTGCCTTTCCCAGCCAAATCCCAGATTCCTAAATTCCTCTCTTGCTATTTTTCTTTTCCTTTACACTATCCTTTATACTTATGAACACCAAGGAATTTTTAGCTCTACAAGGATCATCATAAACCAAGTAAACCCCTAATAATGTAAACCTAATTTATTCATCCCTAAATCTTCCACCCATTTCATACTCTTTAAATCAAATACCATGAACATTTAAATCATCCTATTTCATTTACCAATCATCCAATTCCTACAAGGTTTCCAAAGCATGCAACAACCATTAATTATAACAAGAACAACATTAATAATTTATGAACATTTATAAGAAGGGAAGTCATAACAACTCACCTTAGGGTTTTAGAATGGAAGGTTGATCTTCTTAATTTGATTGATTCCTCTTGATGATCCAACCTCAAAGATGCTCTTGAACTTGAAAATGGTGGAGAAATGGCTTAGTTTCAAGACTTGGAAGGGAGGGCTTTCCATGGAGGTTTTCTAGCTAGGGAAAGTATATGAAATAATGAAGGAGGAAGGAGGAAGAGTAAGAATAAGGAGGGGAAGAGTAGGAGGTTGACACTTGGCATTAATAGGAAGAGTAAGACAATTTTTGCCCCCCCATGAAAATATCTAGAGATTTAGAGGCTTTCACTTTTAACTAAAATTACCCTCATCCCAATACTTCATCCTATCCATTTAACCTCCTTTTACTATTTATCTAATTTCCATTTTTATTATTTCCCAACCATCTTATCTTAAACAAGAAATTAAAGACATAAATGAACACATAAAGTTAACATAAATTTTAAAAGCATATAATGTAATATTAAAATTGTGCCTAGGGTTAGGGTCGTTACACTCACTCCCCCTTAAAGAAAATTCGTCCCGAATTTGACTGTCACTTACCTAAATGTTCAACCCGCCTCGGTTACTTATGTATGCCTCAGACTCCAATTCCCAATTAGTCTCTTCAATGCTATGATTCTTTTCCAAGATTTCTAATTTCATTGATAATACGATATTACAACTTAATGTCCCAAGAATACCATACAAATATTACTTAACCGAATTTTCACGACCACAATAAAATATAATAAATGAAGGTATACCACCTATGTCACCAATTACATTACAATATTGCATTTAAAACTTTAAATAATCTATAAGCTGCTCCAAGCCAGTCTATGAGTCAATTCACCAACCTTTTCTGAAACATCAAATGGTTTAACAAATTTTGGCGCCAATTTACCTTAGGCCTTGCTTCTCCAACCTCACCCCAACAAATTAGAAATCGATATTTTCTTCCCGAACAACGCCTCATACGGTCTTATCTCAATGTTAGAATGATAACTGCTATTATACGCTGACCACTAGTAACCATACGTCCTATCGACTACTAAAAGCCATTGTACATGCCCGTAGCATATCCTCAACAATAAGTAATGATTCCTCAAATTTTCACAAAGTTAAACTCAATAGCATTCCTACATTCCAAAATGATCTTCCCAAAAGATGTCTATCCAATCCATTTGATACCATGGGATTTATGCAATCAAACAATCCCCTAACATATATGAGGACTTAATCAATGAATTTCATCAACATAAATATATATAATAAGTAGAAAATACTATCAACTTCCTATAAACAAACAACATACTCCTTTTACTTCCAAGGTAACCCGATCACAAAATTCATCGTGATAATACTCTCAGTTCAATCTAGAACTCTAAATATTTTAATAAATCTTCTAACGTCAAATTTCTATTTTCACCCTTATGACCAAACCACCTTATGTCTTGACTCGCTTGAAACGAGTTATTTCAATTATCTCACCCTCATTTCTCATGATACAAACATTAAATAGCACTATGAAATAATAATTGAGAACATGCTAATAAGACCACTGATTCCATAAACGGAATATTAATTTACCATATTTCACAATTCAATGTTCTAATTATGTTCGGAGTCCGGTGACGGATCAATATCCGAATCAAATGGTTGGCCGCCCACAACGGAGCGATCCAACTCGATACAAAACCGAGTCTACTGTGACGGTCACATTAATAACCCCTCAATTTATCAAATCATTTCTTGGATCAAAACTTTAATACAATTAATCACTATAAGGGAACTAGGTTACCTTTCTACTTGCTTCTGTACAAATTATATCTTTAGAATATCAAGTCGTCCTAAAATTTACAACATTTTTCAGAATTTCAAAGGATAGACATAAAGAGATCAAATGAGACTCGAATGGTTTATTTATTTAAAAGCTGTCCCATACCGGTTTTAATTAACTAAACCACTCACAGCTTTAAGAGATTTTCAAAGATTGATAAGTTAACAAAAATAACTCGAGTGATCGAATTATCTACAAGCTGTCCCATACCAGGTGGTAGATAATTAAATTACTCATGATTTTAATGTACATAAAAATGGTTCATTGACCTTATTAAATCAACTATCCCCGAAGGGCACAATTATTCACACAGAGGTCCAATATAAAATCCAAAGTTCTAAAACACATTTAAAACAATTTTAACATAATTTTCTTATTTGACCTCTATTTATAGTGTAGCTACCACTCATGATATTTATACTTAGTTAAATTCTCTATAAGAAAACACAATCTCGTAATACTAATACTATCTTCTATGAGTAACTCTAAAACATTCATTAAGATAATAAACTTGGTAAATCATCCTCGATTCAATCATTCCTCAAGTTGAATATTCAACACTTTTACTTAATTTGAGTCATCTATTCCCTATCTTCGATATTGGTATTGTACTTAGTAACATCGTATTGCATACCTCAAGTTTCCGATCAAATAACATGATTTCCTAATAAGAAAATATAATTGGAACTCACATAGATCAATCATCCCCAAATTGCAATTTGACATTAACAGTGTAAACTAACTTACCTTTCGATAATCAACAATCTCAAATCCAAGCGTCACACCAATTCCTCATATGAGTCACGCAACTAAGTCAACCTATACGGTGTAATCATCCTAAAGTATTATGTCTTCCAATAAGATTTATCCCCCTTTTATTTTCTCAACTAATGATAATCATTCCTCAAAACAAACCATATACATATATTACCAACCCCTGAAGTTGATCCTATAAGTCACCAATAACTACATCTATTATACTTCTTCACATTTATCCTAATTACCCCTCCATAACTAATACACCACCACAATTCAAAACGGTCATACTAGATACAAAGGTTGTCTTAAGTATATCCTTAGAACAAATATTCACTGTAATTGTAACACTAGAAAATTCAACTAATAACCATTGAATATTCTACTAGTTCCTAAAATCGAGTCATACAAATCCTCACAAGTGATAACGAATACTTATTTCTTACGATTCACGAATTTGAGATCTCTATAATCCATAAATAACCACCAAGTATCATCTTTTCTAATTATAGTAACAATTTATCCTTACGGAGATTCGCTAAGCTCATTATCTTCTTTATCAAATAATTTCCCAAAATGAATCATCAATTCTATCATCCCAATTAGTGTCCTCTATTTAGGGATCCGAATACTAAAATAGTATCTTATATCCACTCAAAGCTTCAATGTCTGGTATGATGCACGATGAAAACTCATTTTGAAACTCACATGAAGAACACCACTTAGTCAACTTATAGGGTGATATCACCTACAAAATATACGATTTCCTATTCAAATTAGTAGCAAGAATTCAATCAATCTCTCCTTAGAGAATAAACTTATAGCACATAAGGCTAATACATGTCAGTTCTATAAGGACTCGTACTCACGATATCTTATAAACCATATAATCCCACTTAGACTATTATTTTCAATACTAGTCTCATATATCTAGTCTCCATCACGAGACACCAATGTATAATTACTTACGCAAGTAATACAACCATAAACCACTCTTAATTAGGCCATACTTTCGACATTTACGCATATATGACATAATAGCAAATAATGACTTATCCGCCTCAACCACACATGGAGGCAAGTCAAACATAGATAAGGAGACTCGCTTCTTGCGACAGTCCTCCCCAAACACAACAACTACTCAATTAGTTCAGGTCAATATAACAATAATTTACGGATTGGTATATCTACCATATTCACCGGCAATCCATGCCCACTTAATCACAACTACCATGCTAATCAAGGATGATCCGAAGTACTCTCCCATCGGAGTAGAACCTCCAGTACATAAGGCAACTCTCGGGCCATTTATGCAAATAAAAACGAAATGTAATGCCACATGAGAACGAAATGAACGGGGATTTATAAAAGTAGGACCCCTAACTCCGGAGACAGGTAATATACCTCAAATGATTGTGGAGGAATCTATCTCTCCATATTGCTCACATTTCCTCGATCCTTTGGTTGGTCATTATCATTTTCTGCCATTGAACAAGCTCCTGCATTAAACACTCGACGTCCATTATCGCACACTCTCACTCAGCTAGACTCTACCCGAGAATTCTAACCGAGCTCTGATACCAGCTGTGAGGACCCCGACCCGGAACCTACACGTGTCCCGAGTCGGAACGTCCTCAAACTAACCCAATAGCCTAAACTTTTTAAAACTTTGGTTTAACTTACAACTTTAAACATCCTGAACAAAACCATTCCCAAATAACTTCATTCCTCTCTATATGGAAGGAAGAGTTGAATAACTTTTAAAAGTAACAACCTACTTTAATTTACAAAAGACTTTATTTATAACGTAGTAACTAAGTTTTATACCCACAAACTCCATAGAGGAATTACCAAAATACATTTTCTATGCCAACCTATAAGTACCCCGACAATCCCAAAATACCACGTCCGAACTCCTTTCCGTCCTCACTTGGCCGGTCCGCCTGTCTCAGGATCTAAAACATTAAAGGGAGAGGGGTGAGAATAAATCTCAGCAAGCTATTATGAATGCAGCAATATGCCAAATAAGATGCAACACATAACAAATTGTATATAACACATTGGAAAAGCCGTAAACACTTTACATTACCTCGGTCTACCTTTTCCCATCTGAACAATAGTCGTACAACGAGGGGGCAACACTCCTCTTTTCTGTGAATGCATATTCACCCGAACCAAGAATTTTACCATATAAAGAACAATCAATATCGTAGAATAAACAGGGAGTAATAAATCCCCCCCCCCAAACAACCGAGATAGTTATTGTCATAATTCATCTCCTGTGAACTGCTTAGGCATTATTCACAAACAAATCATACAACTGAGATAGTTATTGTCATAACTCATCTCTTATGAACTGCTTAGGCAATATTCATAAACAACCCCCGAACAACCGAGATAGTTATTTTCATAACTCATCTCACGTGACTACTAGGCAATATTCACCAGAAACAACCCCCTAACAACCAAGATAGTTATTGTCATAACTCATCTCCTGTGAACTGCTTAAAGCAATATTCACCAGAAACAACCCTCCAACAACCGGTATACCGAAGTCCAGCACATATCATAAACTTGCAATATAAACCCACAAAGGGGATAAACAACGTAGCCACATGATAAAATATACTCATGTTCCATCGGTATCACGGTCTGACATTTATGTAATACACTAAGCATCATACAATCCATGAATATGTACTCAAGTAAGAAAATGATATATCATCAACCCATCTTACTTAGTCATTATACAACAATATATGATCTCTATAAGGATCCAAGTTAATTCTACCAAGTAGGAGTCACACATTTTATAAACTGCCAAATGATTTCTAAGTCGGAGATAGAGTGTTTCCGTACTTCCATTTAAACCCAATTAAGGTGCCATTAGTGTCCTAATTATAACTTAAATTAAAAGGACTAATTCATCTCCGGTTTGGATTAGTTTCTACTACCTTATCATGGTTAGGGATCATTCCAAGTGCTTCCTAATAAAATCAGCAAGAAAGAAGATTGGGGAGATTCTAGTACTATGGGCGACCGCCCAGGCCACTTGGGCGACCGCCCAAGTGGTTCTTCAAAAGGAATCCAAGTTCTGCCCTCTTGGGCGACCGCTCAACACCTCTTGGGCGACCGCCCAAGAGGATTTTCCAAGCACACTAGTTTCTGGCAGCATGGGCGGCCGCTCATGCCCCACAGGCGACCGCCCAAGTGCCTTTCCGGCCAAATCCCGCATTCCTAAATTCCTCTCTTGCTATTTTTCTTTTCCTTTACACTATCCTTTATACTTATGAACACCAAGGAATTTTTAGCTCTACAAGGATCATCATAAACCAAGTAAACCCCTAATAATGTAAACCTAATTTATTCATCCCTAAATCTTCCACCCATTTCATACTCTTTAAATCAAATACCATGAACATTTAAATCATCCTATTTCATTTACCAATCATCCAATTCCTACAAGGTTTCCAAAGCATGCAACAACCATTAATTATAACAAGAACAACATTAATAATTTATGAACATTTATAAGAAGGGAAGTCATAACAACTCACCTTAGGGTTTTAGAATGGAAGGTTGATCTTCTTAATTTGATTGATTCCTCTTGATGATCCAACCTCAAAGATGCTCTTGAACTTGAAAATGGTGGAGAAATGGCTTAGTTTCAAGATTTGGAAGGGAGGGCTTTCCATGGAGGTTTTCTAGCTAGGGAAAGTATATGAAATAATGAAGGAGGAAGGAGGAAGAGTAAGAATAAGGAGGGGAAGAGTAGGAGGTTGACACTTGGCATTAATAGGAAGAGTAAGACAATTTTGGCCCCCCCCCCATGAAAATATCTAGAGATTTAGAGGCTTTCACTTTTAACTAAAATTACCCTCATCCCAATACTTCATCCTATCCATTTAACCTCCTTTTACTATTTATCTAATTTCCATTTTTATTATTTTCCAACCATCTTATCTTAAACAAGAAATTAAAGACATAAATGAACACATAAAGTTAACATAAATTTTAAAAGCATATAATGTAATATTAAAATTGTGCCTAGGGTTAGGGTCGTTACATGGTTTGACAGCATTACCTCGGTTACTAGCTGTCCCCTAGAACGCAGATTCATTCCTAGGGGTGGCAGCCCATCAATCAATGGTGGAGGAGGTGGAAGTTCCCCATTGGCAAGAGGAAAAGTAGTCATAATGTTATCATGAGTCTCCTCCATCATAATATTATCTGGATCTGGAGTAATACTAGCATTATGTCATTCCATTATGATTATGAGAATGGAGCAAGCTATTCAACGGATAATATGAATCATTTCCCGGCAATAGAACCAAACTAATGATGTCAAAAACGTTCGGATTAGCCCAAATTCAGTGGCAGATGTATCCTGAATGTTTGAATAGCCTGAAAAAGATGAACAAATATGTAAACTAAGTCGGGACTTCATCGGCGAATGCCCTCCGGTGTGAGAGTAAGTATTTATGTTTATAGAGAGAAATCAATTGATAAGAGTTTAGAGTCAAGATATGCGTTACCAAAATATGTGAATTATGGCTTGTATTTATAGTTGTAGGATGTAGAGTGCATCTTTGAATATGAAATTGTGTGAGAGGAGGGTTATAATCCTAGTGGGATTATAATTTCCCACAATCCTTGTTTGAGTAGGATTAGAATTGCCTTATGTACGTATGCCTAAGAGACATGCTACTTGCCATGCGGTGTTGATCGACATGTGTGAATGTCGAGTAAGAGGTGAGCAAGGGTATGGAAGCCCATCCCCCTTGTCATAATAGGAGCCTGATAGGCGTTGGTCATCATTTGAATATGCCTTGATCGACACCTACGTAGGCCTTGGTCGACACCTACGTAGGCCTTCCTCGGCACCTACGTCTTCCTCGGCTCCTACGTAGGCCTTGGTCGGCACCTACGTGGGCCTTCCTCGACACCTTCGTAGGCCTTGGTTGACATATATTGATATTTCTGCCTTAGTAATAGAATCTCTCTACTATGTCAAGGTTGACATAGGTCAATTCTCTAGTCATCCTATTAATAGGAATTTATACTTATTTACAGGTCGACATAAGGACTAAACGAGGTAAAAGTGACGATCATAGGTAGGGAAGTCCATTCCCTACGTCTTATTTAAGAATTTAGTATATTTTTCATTTGGCTCAATCCATTGAAATTTGCTCGTTTTATGGCACATGCTCGTATTCGATTTATACAGTTCAATGAGCTTTTTATTTTTATTTTTTTTAATCCATCCCTATAATGAAAAAATATATATTCGAAAAATCGTTTGATTAGCCGGTAAAAAATGCCATAATCGCTGAAAATCATTGTTTATAAGGGTAGTTTGATTGGGTGCCACATACCGTTGAGATTTTTTTATTGTTTTAATATTTTTATAAAATAATTGATACTAAAACGAGATTGTTTATTATCAGTATAAATTCAAAAAAAAAATCGCTGAATACTGATGATGTGAAGTCGTAAATTGATTCATTGAAATCGTAAATATCAATCTAGGAACTACAAAGAAAATTTTCAAATCAGTTCTCTCTCCATTTTCATCTTCATATTCGTCTGTTCATTTCGATATTGATTCTTGAGTCAAAAGTTCAGAGGTTTTAACTTCATTCTCGTAGACAAATCAAGTTATTTTATCAAGACATTATAAATTATGTCTGACTTCTCGATCACGCATAAACCTCCTCTTAATCGCTTTGGACTATAGACCAGCCTCTTAACACCTGAGTATATCAATTTTTAGAACCTTACACAAAACCAAGAGTTAGAGCCTCATTTAATCACTCCATCCATTCTAGTTGAATCTTCATTTCTCAAATTAAAATAATACTCCCTCCGTCCCAAAATGTTTGTCCCATTTGACTTTTTTGTTGAACTTTGACCACAATTTTATGAGAGATTAATTATGTTCATAAAATTCTAACAGTTGTTGTTGATAATATTATTAATGGTGAATCAATAGAAATTTTTAGAATTTCATGAACGTAATTAAATTGTCATATATTTGTGGTCAAAGTTCAACAAAAAAGTCAAATGGGACAAACATTTTGAAACGGAGGGAATATGTTTTAATAAAAAATTCCTAAATTATAAGAAAAATGAATTTTATGACTTTAAAATGGTCCTTCCATCTATCAAAGCTATAAATATTTCTTTAATCCAAAAATAAATATCAAATTTGACTTATTAGAGTTTAAGGCCATTTTCATTAGTTTGGTACAGGCATTGCACTATCTCTCTAAAATTAAAATGGTGCAATTTCAATATCAAATATCGTTCACCATTTTTAATAATTTGTTTCAAATTTTGCATCATATAAAAATATTAGCCTAAGCCCGTGTTCAAAGCCACATTTTTTGTGTTTTTTGTGTTTTTTTTTTAACTTTTTTTTAATTTAATTTTTTTTAAGGGTAAAATGGGAAAGGAACAAAAAAGTGAGAACAAAATGGGGAATTCCCCCCTTGAAACCGTTCAAAGAACTGTTCATAGGGGGGTTGCATTTATACTATAGATTCTTAGAATATTTCTTATTATTTCATTTAATTAAAAAAAAAATCATTAATCAATACATTATTATTGGTAATATGATTCAAATTAAATTATATTAAATGTTATGCAATAAAATTGAATGATTTTTTATTTTTATCAAAACTATATTTTTTTTCGAAAAATAATTACTATTCTCTGGGACGGAGAAAGTTGTAAACAATATTAGAATATTAGACTAGTAGGAAATGTATATGAATAGAATGAAGTGGAAGAATTTACTTTGAGTTCTAGAGGTGCAATTTATACAAGGCAACAGATAATCATAATCACCTAAAAAATCTCCACTTAATTTATAACAAACAAATATAAGTATCTCTTAAAATAAAATCGTCTAGTTTATCCCAATATTAAATTAAAAAGAAAACAAAGAAAAAAATAAAAAGAGGATAGTGCATAGAATAAACATGCTTCAAATTTGGCGCAGGAAATCTATCGCTTTAAAACAGCGTCAAGTATAACGTGCTGATGGGAGAAGAGTTTTACATCAAAGTGAAAGTAGCGAAAAGAGGATAGTGTTTAGAAGTTGTATTATTTAACTTAGGATTAGTCAAACAACAGCTGCTGTGGTGTAGTGGTTATCACGTTTGCTTTACACGCAAAAGGTCCCCAGTTCGATCCTGGGCAGTAGCAAGTTATTTTTAAACATATATTCCCTCCGTCCCCGAAAATGCTTCACCTTTTACCCAAAATGGCGTCCCGTTTGAAGCTTCACCTTTTTTAAAATTGAAAAGTTTTATTAATATTCTATTATACCCATCAACTATTTTCTGCACTCATTCTCTCTTCTAATTCACTATTACACTCACAATACTTTTTAAATTTACTATTTCCTCCACTAATTCTCTCTCCTATTTTCAAATTACACTCACAACATTTTTTCTTCCCACCTATTTCCTTAATTTGCGTGCCGAGTCAAAAATGATGAACCATTTCCTGGGTCGAAGGGAGTATTTCTCTTTCCAAATACATAAATGAAATCTAATTTTTTTTTTTTTAAACCAATAAAAACGCTTTAGGTTGAATGAGCTGAGAACTCACTTATGGCCAAATTTATTTTTAGCAAAAAATAAATAATATTTATGAACAAAACTATTTAAAATAAAATGACATTTATTTAAAGACATGGGATTAAACATTTTCCTTACACAGTATAAGAGAAGTATAGAACATCCATACATTCATCTGCATTTAGGTTTTATGGCATCATTAGTGCCCAAAATGCAGTGTACAAATAGAATTCAGCAGGGGGTAGACCTTCGGTTTAAAACGCGGTTTTAGATAGAACCGAATTACTCCCTCCGTCTCAATCTAAATGTCCCAAAATGAGTTCGGCATGAAAATTAAGAAAAGTGATGTAGGAAAGAGAAAAAGTTTAAATGCTGTGAGTATGAAAAATTAAATAGGAGAGAGAATGAGTGGAAGGAATAGTTAGGTGAAAGAATATTGTGAGTGTAAAAGTAAAGTAGGAGAGAAAATGAGTAGGTGGAATAGTAATAAAAACTTTCTTTTTTTGGGTTGAGACATTTTAAATGAGACACCCAAAATGGAAAGTTGGGACATTTAGGCTCCGTTTGTTTGGGGGGAAATGTTTTTCGGAAAACATTTTCCCCATTTTTCGGTGTTTGTTTCGCACCGAAAATTTGAGAAAATGTTTTACGCTAAACATGTTTATCTCATTTTTCGAAAAATATTTTCATTTTTCGAAAAATATTTTGCAGGAAATCATTTTTCGAAAAATATTTTACGCTAAACAACCGGAGCCTTAGATTGGGACGGAGGGAGTAAATCATATGGTTTGGTTTGGTTTGGTTTGGTTTCAATTATGAATGGTTCTGTGCGATCTTAAATATTGGCAAACCACATGGTTCAGTTTAGGTTCTGGTCTGAATCTCCCAGACCAAACCAAACCATGGTTTGAGATCGCGAGACCAAAACACGATACCAAACCACATCAAATAAACTAATCCTAACCACCATTTTATATCCTATTTAATACTTTTGTATCTTTATTACTCCCTCCAACCCAATGTTTGTCCCATTTGACTTTTTTGTTAAACTTTGACCACAAATATATGACAATTTAATTATGTTCATGAAATTCTAAAAATTTCTATTGATTCACCATTAATAATATTATCAACAACAACTTTTAGAATTTCGTGAACATGATTAATCTTTCATAAATTTGTGGTCAAAGTTCAACAAAAAAGTCAAATGGGACAAACATTTTGGGATGGAGAGAGTAGTATTTAATGTTAGATCAATATAAAAATCTACATTACGACTAATCCGAACCCCCACTTTGTATTTTATTTAATATTAATTTCATCATTTGTTATATTCATTGCGACACATAAATAACCAAGTTCTTTTCACTGTTGACATTGTAAAGTGTTTTTCTTCATTCGGCCTCTCTTTTCCTCCGACTTTCCTTTTAAATACCCGTATTTTTCGTTTTTCCTCCGTGATCATAGAAAATTTAAACAAATCTGATGATGAATTGCAGTCGGAATCGTGGTCTAAACCATGGTCATTGGTCTGTACCACGGTCTCGACCGCAGTCGAACCATGGTTTAAACCACATAATTGAACAGCGATTTGAATCAAACGGAACCAAACCATAGCGGTTTAGTTTGATTCAATTTGAATTTTTTCATGGTTTGATTCGATTTGAAAATTTTCCAAACCGATTTGACTAGTGATTCGGTCCGTAAATTTCTTCAAACAGAACCATTTCACCCCTACTGAATAAGCAGACCTAATTTTAACAGCCGGAACAGTAACGATGAAAATGCCCGTCTTTAATGAGATTATATGAACAAATGCCTGAACCAAAATATGTTATTCACAAACTTTTTTGCTTTCACACCGGAGATCTAGTCTTTCTGTCCAGGTGCAGGTAGTCCGCAAAATCATACGAAAAGAAAAGGGGGGATACGAAATATTCAGGGGGAGATGATGGAGGTCATCAAGTTAAAGAATACAATTTGGCAACTCTTAATCTCCATTAGCTGGATTAAAAGAACGTTGAGGGGCTTGTGCATCCTTGATGTCAATATCTTTCACACCAGCACTTAATGATGATGAAGAAGAAGAATCACGCTTGTTCTTTCTTGCAGTGTCCCCGTCATCGTCAGATGCATCTTCGAGTTTCGATCCCTTTCTTCGGAGTTCCTTCACTTTACGAAATTCATCATAGTGAGCTCTCCTCTGCTCCTTAAAGCTTGCACTCCTTCCCGAGTCTGAACCTTCTGATAATATTTCAGCAGCAAGAGAAAACAGATAGCTCTTAAAGTTACAGTAAATGATACTCCCTACATCCCAAAATGAATTTCCAATCGAAACTTAAGGGTTATTTTGAAAATGGCCAATCACACTTTAAAACCCTCCTACTATTGTGAAGCTTCATTTTTAACCATCGTTTTTTTTAAAGCAGTTTTAACCACTCTACTATTACTCCGCAGTCACATTAACCTTATCCCCAAACTCCATCCAAAAAAACTAATAAAATTTTAACGACACATCACACAAACCCTTGTATTCAATTCATCACAATCTTGATTTCGTGCTTTTTTTGTGGAACGGGGTTTTAGGGTTTTCTAGTTCTTAAGAGTTGTGAGTGTGAGTGAAATTGGAAAGAGGTTTTTTTTTATGAGAGTTCTTTTATGGGGTTTCAAGGGTGATCAAAGAATGGGGTCTTCTTCAGTTGCAGCAAATGAACTTGAGGTTGAGCTGATAAATGCTGCTAACAAGCTCTTAAAGCCCCCTTCCAACACTGAAAAGCTACTCGACCTTCTTTCTGTGAGACACTCTTTCCATCTTCTTTGTCTTACTATAATTTCCATGAATAACCACATTTCCGGTTCTTATTTGGTCTTGCAATTTGTGGGTTTATGTTTAGTATCTCATTGATGGACTCTTTGATCCTTTTCTGTATTAATGTTTAGAGAGGCAATTCGTTCTCAATCTTCGGTTATATGCATTTAGGGCTTCATCTATTGGTATCACTGTCATATTTAGTATAAGTGTGAGGGCTAATTCGGCGCATTTGTATGAATGGATTGGGAATTTGATGGTTTCTTATGGATTTTAGTTGTGCAGCTTGGTATTGATGATCTTTACTGCTTCTTTTATGTGTACACAAATTTTCTGTGATTTAGAAAATAGAGGTTTTCACGAGGCTGATGCATTATCAAATATGGGTTTAATTGATAATATGTGTAATTGTAATGCTACTTTATCATCTCATCTTGTTATTTCCGTTAAATTTTATTAACGAAAGTTAGTTTTTTTGGACGAAGTTTGGGTGTAAGGTTAATGAGATTGCGTATTAATAGTAGAGTGGTTAAAATTGCTAAAAAATAACGATGGTTAAAAAAGAAGGTTCACAATAGTACGAGGGTTTAAGAGTGTGATTGCCGATTGGCCTTATGAAATAATAGAAAGTCGGTATGAAAGTAAACTTAGTCAAACAAAAAATAGGATTTGACATATTAACAAAGCTAACGAGGTAAAGAATGAAGAAGAACCTTCATCATCTTCGTCCATAACATCTGCCTCATCATCCTCGGATGATGTCCAGCCAGAGCGGGAATTATTACTACTGGAAGAAGCCACATTATTCAGAGCAGACCGGATTGCGTCTGCGTGTACAGCATCAGCAGCACTTTCCTCGAAACTACTATCCCGCATAGGAGACAATGAGCCTGAAAACGAAAAATCTCAGTAGGTACGGATTGCAACAACAGTAAAATATTAAATAAGAAAAACTATGGAAGTAGTTTTTCCAACAGCAGGGTTCGATGAACACGAGTTACCATCCAAAAATAGTGAGAGACAGAGAGAGAGAATCAATCCACCCTTCTAAGTTATTTTTCTTCTTCCATTGCCTCCTAGGTTATTTGATTTGGCTGTTCATGGTGCAAAGGTTTTTTATCAGATGCTCATTGATACTCTCTCACACATCATCCCCCCCGAACCCCACCCAATTGAATGTTGAGAAAGACCCAACTTCAATTTTGATGAAAGGGATTTCCATTGACAAAATAGCTACTCTCTAAAATATACTCCCTCTGTCCCATAAAAATGGAATATCAATAACAAGTTTTAGAAATTTATTTGGATGATTATTTTTTCCTAAATCTTTGTGCAAAGTTCAATGAAAATATCTTTAAAAAGATGGGACTATATTTATGGGACGGAAGGAGTAAAAACAATACTCCATGCAGTAATCTAAATTACCCTTGATACAGTCAATATCAACTCTAGAATCAATGCCCACAAACAACGCATTTACCCCGTAATCACATGAGAGAATATATGAAACTATCTGCAGAAGCTTGATAGGCAGTCATTGCCCTAAAGAATATGTTTATCTCTGTCAAAATTAACCAGATTCTACACGCTCATGATAACAAATAAAGTATGATAGCCCTAACGTATATGCCAATATGCTTTTGAACACGGAATAAGAAAATAATAAGAGAGGAAAAGAATCACACAATCCTGCCTATCTCAACTATAAAAGAGAACACTATACAGCCTAATACTGGAAGTGTTTTTCGAAAGTCAGCCAGATCAAGTTTTCAGATGGAAAAGTATTAAAAGTAATAAGGACGGTTTCTTGTTCTACTAGTATAAACAGAAGCCCAATGAATAAAGGTGACGGGTAATATTATAACAAATAACATAGATCACCATACCATCAACATCAAGCATGGGGTGATATGGAGTCTTTGGCTCAGTAATTTTCTGCCTCACGGGTTTGTTTGCTTCAATTTCCCCCAAATTCTCTTCATCCCATTTAACACGACTCTTACTGCTTCAAAAGATCAAAAGAAGTGACCACATTAGCATTTCTTTGAATGGAGCTGACAAGAATCTAGGCGCATAACAGTCCAAGAGTATGATCTACAAAATCAGAGCAAAAAGAGAGGTTGTAGACATTTCTTTTTTCCATTACAGTTTACAATTACATGATTGGCAGACAACAACAAACCCTTAATCCCAAAACAATTTGGGGTCGACTAACATAATCATCATGACACTGTGAAAGAAAAGATGTAAAAAAAAAAAAAAAAAAAAAAGCAAAGAAGAAAAAAATGATGGTCTCACATGAATTTTTGGTCATGTGAGACGGAGACCAAGTGATGCACCGGTTATGATTGGCAGACAAAATAGAAAAAAACTGATCAACTCCTGACAATGTAGAATCACATCCAGGTAGTTCCTAGTCTGATGTACTCCCTCCATCCCATAAAATAGTCCCATCAGAAAAGTCAAAACTTTTTTAAGGATGATACAATGATGCTTGTACCTTCTTGAAATAGCACTAAGATTATTGCCCTCTTTAGAAAGGGGACTACTCTTTTGGGACAAACCAAGGGAAAAGTGGGATTTCTTTTAGGACGAATGGAGTATATCTTATTCCCTTCCCCACATCACCATTCCTCTTACGGTTAGCATAGGTATTCTTACATTTGACCTCCTCATGTTATATGCGTACGACACAAAAAGTTATAAACCTTCATACAGTATCTAAAGTGCAATTACGCAATACCATCCACCCTTGAACTCCCTTTTTATGCTCTCACCTATTGGCATTCGATATTCAAGCAAGAATGGATATCCGTTATCTAGGCATAAGTTGGCTCATTTGCGCTACTCTTCCATACCTAATGGTTCGCAAAGGCTACTAATACTACACAAATTATCCAAAAACTACATCTTCAAAGTCAACCAGACATGAGGACTTTAGATTGTTTCAAACAACAGCATGGTTCCTAGTCATGGTAGCTTTCTTCTCTTTCTAATCCTTAAATCTCCGGAAGCAAGAAAACTAACTGAACAGTTTTGGATAAGAAGCAACAATCCCATGAACAATAATATGTATAGTAGCAAAAGGCAAGGAATTACGCCATCTCTCAATCTTTGACTCTCCGAATTCCTTGGATCACAACCAAGAACTTGACCGATTCCCTGATTGCTGAAATAAGAAAGATAACAATCTGTTCGTCCCTGACAATTAAAAACAAATAAAATCAACTAACAAGTAATTTGCTAAATCATTTCTAATATACATCAAAATATAAGGGGCTGAAATGTGGTGAAATATAAGAATAAAAAGGGCAGCCCAGTGCACCAAAGCATCCCCGCGTAGCGAGGGTCCGGGGAAGTGTCCCCACCACAAGGTTGAAGGTAGGCAAACCTTACCCTGCATAAATGCAAGAGGCTCATGCTAGAAAGTCTCAACTTAAAAACTGAGCCACTGGCCTAACTAATGAGGATAAATGGTGGCCACACCACCACCACCAAATAATTAAGCATCTCAATCTCACTTAAGTATTACCTCTTCTGTATGCAAAAACTTGAAGCAAAATTTGAGAAGTGCAGAGTTACTACAAAAATTTAATATGTAACCGTTCCTAAATGAATGTCCAAATTTCATTTAGGGGACATTCTAAAAATGTTCACCGTTTAGAAATTAAATGGCAAAGATGCATAAATATTCTTGTTATCCACTTTCTAAACATTTAATTTTGCAAGTATAAAGTGACTAGTGATAAAAATTTGGTAAAAAAAATATTTAGGGACAAAGTTTTTTCCAATAAAAGACATTCACTTTGGGACAAAAAAATCTTGAAATTGGACTTTCATTTAGGGACGGAGGGAGTATAACTATATCCAACTGCAACTTAAATATATAAGCTAAAACCTAGCACTTACTAATACATAATACTGACTCTTTGAACACAAAGTCCTATTGTATAATAAAAATGCATTGAAAGAGAAAAGGGATCAGCAATCAAATTGTGCTTCAAGTCATCGAGAGCTCATATATGAACAGATAATAGATAAACAAAAACAATATCCTGATTTAAAAAATATTGCTATAGCATCTAATCCAGTGTCTCATATGCTAGAACTAAACACATTGAACTTGATTGCCATTTTGTGAGAGATCATGTTCGAAAGGGCTTGATTCTCCCAACTTACGTTCCTACTAAACAACAAGCAGACATATATACCAAGTCTCTAGGTGAAAAAATTCACTGGTCTTTATTACACAAGTTAAGGGTTTTAACTCCTTTCAACCCTTTAACTTGTGAGGGGGTGTATTGAGACTCGTACAGATCAAGTTACAAATTCTGCTTGTGCTAAGTCTTGCTATGTCAACAGTCAAGAATTGGACCATGATGTACAACTCTTACAAGCTGCTACAACAAGGCAAATAGAAGACATGTGGAGTTAGCCAGCTGTTAAGGGTAGTACTGTCATTTGTATACAACTGTTTACAGTTAGTGTTTGTTGTAACTGCCTAGTTGTGTGTACAGACAAAGTAAGTGAAATTTTACAATATTTGCTTTCTCTCTTTTCCCTCTTTTAGTTCATTTTCAGCTTGTCTATTTGCTTCCATTTCTGAATCATGAATTTGTTCTTCAAATTGAAGACGAGTGTATGCAGTGAGAAATTATTAGCTGGTGGGACTTTCATTAAAACTGAGACAAAACAACACTACAATGAACAATACCAAAGTGCTCCACCTCATTTCCATCAACAATCAACCATCCAAAACAGATACTTCTCCTTCCTTTTCTTTAATATGGATAATTAACATTCATTTAATCAGGTTCAACTCCATAAATATATAAATATGCGTATAAGCCCTACGTAAATCGCATAGCAATCCGTTCAATTCACGATCAATTACATCAAAAATTTGATTTGATATATCTCAAATTAACGAACGAACTACTCGTAAGCAATCTAACGAGAATTCAATTGAATTGTCATCAGATAAAAAGTACAAAAACTAGAAAGATGATCGCAAAAACACTGTTTCAAGTGGAAACGACCGAGTCAAAAATTACAACATCGACATGAATGTAATTGTAAAATTCTACATTCAGATGGAAGAAATGATACAATTTGTAGAGTTAAAAGGATCGGATTCGTTACCTGCGGGGGAGAAATGTTTGGTGTTCTTCGCCTTTGTGAGATTGTGGAGATCTCAACTTCTGGAAATGATAGCTAAGCGGTTGCTGCTCGGCCCTATTTTTCCTGTTCTTTTTGCTGTCCCTAAACTGCCCTTTCCCAGACAACTATCTTTTTTTTTTTTTTTTTTTTTTTAAAGGAAAGCAACATCTTTTATTTATTTACGAAAAAAATGAAAAAAAAATTATTGTACTATTCACTTTTTGCATGTTTTACCACTAGACTAATTTTTTTTTTCATACAATGCATAACTAATTTATTACTATATACAACACATTGAACTAATTTATTTTTGTATCCATATTCACTGTCACTGACGGGGTTACTCTTTCCCAATTATATAATCATGTGATGCGCATGTGATCATATTTTAAAGGGGTTTTCGAAAGTTCACTTTTCATTAACTTTTTGTGGGTTTAAATTGTTGTAAATTAGTACTTGACTTATTAATCTTTTCACATTAATTTTCTTTTATTTTTCACTTTAACTATTCATATTTACTTTTATTTTCAATTATGTCATCTTTTTCATTAAATATATCACCATAACCCACCACCATTTGGCATCTGGCCCCACTTTCTTCCACTGTCCCACCACCACCTTCTGCCTCCATCTCACCACACCAAAAGACTTCATCCTAAATTTGTTCAAAACCCAAAAATATCAAATATTTCAAAATTAAACAATCAAAATTGAAAATGGCGAATGACATTTTTGGCCCCAAAATTTAGGAGGTGTTCCTAAAATGTGTCCCATTCTATCACTAATTACAATATAGGGTCCAAAATTTATATTTTGTTAACATTTTAGGATTTTTAACCAATTTTGTTAGAAAAGTTCGTTAAATGATCATGTGCAAGTCATGTGTCATTTAAAGAAGGATGTTTTTTACCACAAATTCTTTCGTTGTTGTTTTGATGCAAATTAAATGAAAATAAATTAATCATATAGTCCCTCAAATGATTTATAATTTTATAAAATTTCAGAATTACTCTTATACCCCAAACAAAATCATACCCCTCATCTCTCCTCTCACACACACTTTGTCTATCTCTCTCTCTCTCTTTAACTTTCTCTCTCTACCCCATCTTCTTCCTCATCTTCCAATCCACCCACCTCCATTAGCTCACCCAGCATCACCCCCCACCTGCACCCTCCACTCCCCTCTCGCCACCCCAACCCTACCCACCGCTGCCGCCTTCCTTGCCCCTCTCCCCAGCTCTGCCCCACCACCTTCTCTGCCCCTTCCCCTTCATCAACAACTCTCTTGCCTCCTTGACCCACCTCCAAATGATCCCATCTATCGAAATTCACGAAAAATTCAGAGTCGAAACAGCCAATTCGAAGTCATTCAATCCACAAAAGACTATGCAATTCGCAAATACATCCCCTATGTCGCCGCCGAAATCACCTACGACCCATCCCAATTCAAAGGCGACAAAGACGGTGGCTTCTCAATCTTAGCCAAATACATGAGCGCATTCGGCAATCCACAACACAAAGCTATCAAAGCCTGAACCAATTACAATGACATCGCCTGTATTTACAAAATTATCGTCGGAGCTGATTGCGATTATGTCTCCAGTGTTTACAAAGGAAGGGGAGGAGGGGAAGTTGGTGACGATGCAATTTATATTGCCGGAGAATGCGCCTAGGCCGGTGGATGAGAGGGTGGTGATCAGGGAGGTTGGGGAGATGAAGTATGGGGTGGAGGTGTTTAGGTGGAGAAGTTGGAGGTGGGTGGATTGGAAGATGGGGAAGAGAGAGAGAGAGAGAGAGAGAGAGAGAGAGAGAGAGAGAGAGAGAGAGAGAGGTAAGGTTTTGTTTGGGATAAAAGGATATTTCTGAAATTTTATAAAGTTATAAATCATTTGAGGAACCATATGATTAATTTATTTTTATTTAATTTGCATTAAAACAACAACAAAAGAATTTGTGTTAAAAAACATAATCCGTTAAATGACACGTGATTTACACGTGATCATTTAACGGATTTTTTTAACAAAATTGGTTAAAAACCATAAAATGTTAACAGAATATGAACTGTGAACCATATATTATAATTAGTGATAGAATGGACATATCTTAGTAACAACTCCCTAAACTTTGGGACCCAAAATGTTATTCACCCAATTGAAAACCGAGATTCGTCATCAACCACTGCACTACGTATCATCCTAATTTTTTGGGATCTGATTTCAAAGCCCAATATGATTTCACACACAAAAGAAATGAACCGCCATGAAAATGGAAAAGGCTTTTAGATTTTAAAATCAAAATCTAACCTAGCTGCCATGAAAAAAAAAAAAAAAAAAAGAGAGAAGAATTTATTTGTTCGAATTTGCTTGGATCGTTGGTGAGGGAGAAGGAGAGGAAGAGGAGGGGCAACAATCGATGGAGAGGGAGAGAGAGAGAGAGAGAGAGAGAGAGGAAGGGTCGAACTGCCATGAAAATGGAGGATTTTAAGGGTGGCGATGAAAGAGGTGTTGGGGAAGGGTAGTCGATGGGTAGCCATGGGAAGAGGAAGAACAAGGGGAAGAGAGGGAGATGGGGGACAACATTAATCTGGTGAATGTGATAGGAATCAAAATCTAATAATTAGCAAAATAGAATTCTTCCATCTTGAAGATTGTTGGGAACTACTAACCGTAACCTGTCAGAGATTGAAGTCACAGTTCTGGAACTTAGAGGGCCTACCTCCTGATCGAAGACTGAATATTCGAAGCTTCAAATACAAAACTTGTTTTCTGGAGGTCAGGTATGTGGTTATGTAGCCATGACTGATGATGGATCTTCAGCCTGGTCTCCATTCAAAATCTGCACTTGGTAATCAATGCTCAATAACTCATGCTTTACATGAGCTCTGACTCTGTGGAGAAGGTAAATCTTAATGTAAATACAATGTTATAATAACCTGACATGGATGTATGTAACTGGCAGAGGAGGTTCTTCGGCATGAGGATGTCCCTCTTCTGGTACTAGCAAACAAGCAGGTATTGGCTTTTGGAATTGGATGGGCATTAAAGGAAGCGTAGTAGATTGGCTTGTACAAATGTTGTATCCGCTTGAGAAGATAAAATCATTTTTACTCTTAATTTTGCTCAATATTGTAACTTCAGCCATTTGGGTTTATGCCAGGAAGATCGACTATGTAGGCAATATATCTTATGAGACAAACCATGGAGAAATATCGGGATCAAAAGAAAGATTTGCATATGGTTTTCATTGATTTGGAGAAGGCGTATGATAAAGTGCCAAGAGAGGTACTTTGGTGGGCATTAGCAAAGAAGGGTGTTTCAAAGAAATATATTGATATTATCAAGGACATGTATAATGGAGTTAGTACTTGTGTACAGACTAGTGTTGGGAAGACTGAAGAGTTCCCTATAAAGATTGGAGTGCATCAAGGTTCCGCACTTAGCCCCTTTCTTTTTGCTTTGATAATGGACGAATTGACGAGGTCACCCAAGATGATATACCAAAGTGTATGCTTGTTCGCAGATGATATTGTCTTGATTGATGAGACAAGAGAGGGTGTTGAAAGTAAATTGGAGTTGTGGAGACACACTTTGGAATCTCGAGGTTTTCGATTAAGCGAAGCAAGGCTGAATATTTGGAGTGTAAGTTTAGCGAGTTGGAAGTAGGGAGGCGGGCGGTCACATTTGATGGAAATATTATCCAAGCTTCGAGTTTCTTCGCTATCTTGGATCCATTATCCAAACGGATGGAGAATTAGATGGAGATGTGGCTCATAGGATTAAAGCAGTTGGTTGAAGTGGAAGAGTGCTACGGGGTTTCTATGTGATCGCGGCATGCCCAATAGATTAAAGGGAAAATTCTACCGCACGGCAATTAGGCCTGCATTGCTTTACGGCACCGAATGTTGGGCCGTGAAACAGTGTCACGTGCATAAGATGAATGTGGCGGAGATGCGTATGCTTCGATGGATGTGCGGTCATACAAGAAAGGATCGATTGGGAATGAGGTGATCAGAGGTAAAGTAGGAGTTGCGCCATTGAGGATAAAATGAGGGAAAATCGTCTACGGTGGTTTGGACATGTGAGAAGGAGACCGAGTGATGCACCGGTTAGGAGGCCGGAACAGTGGAGAAATGATAAAATGACGAGGGGTAGGGGAAGACCCAAACAAACTTGGATTAGAGTAATTGAAAATGATATGAATTTACTTGGAGTGGATGAAAGTATGGTGTTGAAGAGGCCGGAGTGGAGGGCAAAAATCCAAGTGGGGGGTTGATTTTTTATTTTATTTTTTATTTTTTATTTTTTATTTTTTTATTTTTTATTTATTTTATTTTATTTTATTTTGTTTTATTTTATTTTATTTTATTTTTTTATTTTTTATTATTTTTTTATTTTTTATTTTTTATTTTTTATTTTATTTTATTTTATTTATTTTTTTTTTTTTTTTCACGATAACATATGAGGATTCATGTTAGCCGACCCCAAATTATTTTGGGACTAAGGCTTTGTTGTTGTTGTTGTTGTATTGTAACTTCAGCCATTGCTGTAGCTAATGTCAAATGTTCTTCGGCATGAGGATGCCCCTCTTTTGATACTAGCAAGCAAGCAGGACCTTTTTTTTTAGCGAAAAAATAAAAAATAAAAAAATTAGAGAGTTTTTATTCAAAATAAAATCATTTATATTGAGACAAAAATTTCTTGAATTTGGATATTCGTTTAGGGAGTACAAAAGATCTAACATGGATAAAAAAGTGATCAAGCTGTTTCGAAATCAATAAACATATTTTGTCAAGCTTCAGTAAATTAAATAAAAACACAAATCTGACACTGACAAAAAAGATTGCAGCTTATACTTGATCATATTAGCAATCAATCTCATAAAATACACATTCTGACAAGTTTTTCAGTTCAAATCTGGGAGCCTACATATGAATTTGTGCTAGATAGTTTTGCATACATGACGAGTCCATCTGCGGAAGGAATTAAGCAATCAGTTCCGTAAAAGAGGGGGTCCTGGTGCACCGAGTTTTTCTTTCACAAACGGTTGTGAACCTGCAACAAGATAAAAACTATTCATGTATCCAAGTTCTTTCAATTTAGTACTCCCTCCGACACAAAATGAATGAGCATTTTGAATTTACGGGTCATTTAGAAAATGTTGATTTTTAATAGAAAAAAAAAATCATAAACATTCTTGCTTTTCACTTTCAAAATTGCAGTTTTGCAAAAAGAACTAAGAAAAAAAATATTTAGGGACAGTTTTTTTATGACAAAAATTGGTCATTCAATTTGGGACAGAGTTAGTAAATAATTAGCACTCAAAATATGAAAGTTATACTGCTGGTGCAATTGTATGAAATACTGGAGATGCAAATAGGTGTGTACTTTAGTAAAAGAAAACAAGATGGTATTACTAAAACCAATCTTCTGTCAGGAACATATGGTAAATTAAATCACGGTTTCATCCATCTACTTTATGCACTCTTTAGGATGTTGATGCATGACTATATCTCATGATGTGTAAGCAATATATTTGTTGGTACATTTCCTACAATTAAGGAATACACACTGTGCCACAATATATTCTCCATTCATACATGTCATTTAATGAAAAAAAAAAAACAAGAAGAGATTTTTAGGAACCACATGGGATTACTCATCTGCAAGTAGCTCTGCGCCATACTGTATCTGTGTTTACGTAGAAAGGTTTTAAGTTTGGATATTTTCAATTGCCAGTAAGATGGACACAAAATTGAAGATGTTTATGTTCTTTCTAGTTTCTTCTTCCTTACTTCCCTTCTGTTTCCATAACTTATTTAATCATCCATGGTGTTGATTGGATAGCGCAATGTTTTGGAGCACACTGACAAAAATCACATGGCTCACAATTAGCAGTAGAACAAGCTACAAAGTGAACTGATTAATAAGCAAATTTGGAATTTAGCGTTAGCTTTATCATCGAAATATTTTCCCTTTTTTCATCCTAATTCACTTTTTCTTTGGGAACAAACTCAGAAGCTTGTGTATAAGGCCAGGAGAGTTTTAAATTAATATCAATCCAATATGGTTCCCCTTGAATGACTCTTACACAACATATTAACTTGCAGAAAAATGGCAACCCATTGTTCTAGTTGGCACGTAAGTAATCCTTATGCAAAGACATTTTGATCTCTTAAGTAAAATAACTGAATTACTACCTGTGTCCCAAAATGAATGACCAAAAAAATTATAAATTTGCTCTTGATCAGGAGCAAATTTCAAAAAAAAAAAAATTGGTCATTCATTTTGGGATAGAGGGAGTACTAGTAGTAAAGTCAAGCATAACTTACTGGATATAAGAGCCTTTGGTCTGGTTTTGAACAATATCCGTTGCCGAATGATACCAATAACTTCTAATTCCACTTTCGACGTATTAAGATCATCATTCTGGTCTGAACCAGGTTGCTTTGTTTTCTTCAATACTAACAATGGTTTCTTTAGCGGAATCTTTGAGCCGGTCAATTCATGATAACCAATAGTAAAAGTGTAATTCTCCTGTAGGAGATCATGAGCAAAAATAAGATACGAAAACATATTCAACAGTTGAAGAAAGTAAACATGCCAGAAAAGATCATCAAATCCAGAACAAAGCATAAACAAATAGCCCACAACCCCCCCCCTTACACATATCAGTCATCAAACACGTTCAACATCATGAGCTAGATCAAATTCACAATTTAACTCCTCTTTCAGAATTTTCCTTTTAAGTTTAAATTTAGGGCTAAACCCTCGAATAATTCCTCAGATTTAAAAGTGCCAACATATACTGATTTTTGTAGATGAAAATTTGAAATTTTCGTAAAATCGATGGAAAATAAAAGGTATATAAGTGAAATATGAAGAACCTTAGAAGAAGGGCGGCAAAGAACTCCGATTTCGAGGTTTTGCCAGTGATCTTTGAAGGCGGACTGGACTTCAACAACGCCTTGCGTCTCCACGATTGCCCATTCTGGACAGTTCCCTTCTCCACAACTACACTTCAACCGTATCTCCATTCCTACACCTCCTCTCTTATTTGGCAATTGGAGATTTGAAGATTAGGGTTTGAGTTTAGGGGTAAGCTATGAGGGCGGGAAAAATCAATTTGGGAATTAGAAATCGCCGCGAACCAGTTCACTCTTTGCCTTCCATATTGTTCGCTCCTCCCCAAACTACCCGTCAAATACTCCGTCAGTCCCTCAACTATTTCTATTTTCTATATTCAGTCAAACAACAACAACAACAAATAGTTACCGTTAATACCAAAATAATTTGGTGAATTTTATTTGCAAGGCATGAAAAATGCAAGGCACATGGAAATGACGAAAATGCCCATTTATATATAATTTTTTTTTTTTTTCATTCCTCTCGTTCCCTCCAACGTTCAAGCTTCTCTTCTCTCTCTCTCGTACACGAACCGACGAACGACGAACGACGCAATGGTGAGAATGAAAATTCCGGCAGTTAAGTCCGGCGCTTCCGCCGCCGCTACCGCCGCTGCCATGGCCGCCGGAACATCGTCTACCACCGTGCCTGTAAAGAAGGTAATCCCTCCCTCCCCGGCCTCGATTTTTTGGAGTTTAGGTCAAAGAGAGTATCATTATTACTCAAAAATTAGTTTGATGAAATGGGTTTTAAAATGAGATGTTATGAACTGGGTTTGAATTTGTTGTTTCCATGGATGAACTGGGTTTGAAATTGTATTGCGAAATATGTTTACGGAATGTGATTGTTTCGTGTAATTTTACACGTTACGTTTCCACAACATTTCGTGTAAAATTATACGAACTGGTTCCAAAAATTTCGTAAATAGACACACGAAACACAATGGAACAATGTTTAGTTTGTTTCGTATGCCTATACACGAAACTGGTCATTATATCTCGCATGAAAAGTACACGAAATTGTTCTTAGCATTTCGTGTATAGTCATACGAAATGAACTAAACATTATTTCATTGTGTTTCGTATGCCTATACACGAAATAATTCCATATGATTCGTATGAATTTACACGAAATAACTCACTACATTTCGTGTATAGGAACACGAAATGTGAACTGTGAACTGTTATATTTAACTATCTTATTAAAAAAATTTGTAGGGACGTGAACGTATGACTGCGTCTAACAGGAAGAGGAAGGCCGAGAAGGCAGCAACGAAATTTCCCGGACGCACCAAAAAGAAACATGACAGGCAAGTTTTGCTTGATGAGAGTTCTGAGGATGATGATGAGACGGGTATTCCCGAGGCAGATGCGGAGGTCTTAGTTTCGACTACGATGAGGAGGAGGAGGAGGAGGCGACGGAGGAGGGGGAGGCGACGGAGCGGAGGAGGAGGAGGAGGGGGAGGCAGCGGAGGAGGAGGAGGCGGCGGAGGAGGAGGAGGAGGCGGAGGCGGAGGCGGAGAGACGTGATGTTAGACCATTGAGGCATGGGAGGAGGAGGGGTCAGGATGTGGCTAGAGGGCAGGGACGGAGGAGGAGGCAGGGTGCGGGTGCGGGTGCGGGTGCGGGTGCGGGTGAGGAGGAGCCACCATCATGGCAGATTGTGAGCGACCCAGGTGGCGGCCCCGAGGTTTGTGATTTGTTATACGGGTTCGGTCATCACCGAGTCCGAGAGATTGGGGCAACCCCACTAGCCGTCGGTGGTGAAGTTCCATACCGGGCGGCGGCATCTCGATAGGTAAGCTATTTGTTTACAAAAATAAACTTTGACGAAACATTGGTTTTAATGTAATCATTATTGTGAAATTCTAAAAATTGTTAATTATAAATCTTTAAACGGGTTCTCGCGTGATAGGCGGCCGAGGATGATCGAGCATGGTTGGCTGCGATCGATGCTACGGGTATCCATCACTGCATGATACCACCATTCGCCGGACTAGCTCGGCGGCTGGCGACGGCATTTGTGGAACGGTGGTCTCCTGAGACTAACACGTTTCACATGCCGTGGGGGGAGATGACGATTATGATGCATGACGTCACTCATATTCTAGGTATATTGTTGTTATATTTTTCATTTTCAATATGTAGAGCTTTGGTTACCTGCATTTGACATATTCTTCATTTACAATTTATAGGTGTCGGTATACGGGTTTTCTGTTAGGACGGCGGATCGAGGCTGACCTACGCCGGATACAGAGACACCTCATCGGGCATGCGAGGGCACGTCCTACACATTACGTGAGCTCCGTCTTGCCTTTGAGGCCCGTTCGGACATGTCGGATGACCGGCGTGCATCCACTTATCTCCTGTTCCTCTTGGGTTGCACCTTTGTTTGTGGACAAGAGTCGGGATAAGATGCACTGCAGCTTATCTTTCCATGTGCGTGGATCTTGAGAGATTTGGGCGGCTCGCACAGGGATCAGTTGCTTTGGCGTACATCTATCGCGAGTTGGGAAAGGCGTCCGAGATCCGGATGCGCTCGAGATGGGAGAGGCATTCGACTCTCCTAGAGGTAATATTTAATATTTATTTATTACTCCTTTTTTTTTTTCCCTAAACAGGACGTCTTTTGACATATTTCTAAAATACTTTTCGGGCTGGATATACGAGTACTTCCGGACTTAGGCGACTTTTGAGCCCGGATTGGCGGGAGGGGCAGGCCAGAGCCCGGAGATGGTCACGCACCGATAGAGTGGCGGGGAGATGGAGCATGCGCTCGAGTTTCGGCGCACCCTAGACGGGATGCTGTTGAGAGGGTGAGCTTTTTATATTTAAATTGTTATACTCCCTCCGTCCCATTGAAAGTATTACATTCATGTTTGCTAACAAAGTGAGTTATAGGTATGTTGGACGCCTTATGGTACCGGGGTGGATGCGCTTTTACCGGTTTCATACTTCGAGGTGTTATACGCTTCTTAGACATCACCGAGGCGTATATGCACGACCAGGGTGACAGGCGGTTCGCTATCCACAGAGGATCCCTAGGATGTCCCCCTTGCCTATCTCGACGTGCATTTTGATAGCGGTCGGAAGGGGTACAAAGAAGGTGTATGGCGATCGTGATGATGTTTGGGACGAGTGGATGGAGTACAACATGGAGGCTTACGATCCGGTTCGTCGTTTGGGGCCATCGGTGACTACATCTCCTCCGGTGACTCCGAGACTATATGGAGTGGTTTCGAGCTAGGAGTCATGTTCGGATTAGTAATCCGATACATGAGCCCGCAGTGACATTCCACATCATCATGGTCATCCAGGCCACTACCCGCGATCGAGAGATAGGCTACTTCCATTGCTCACGGATGACCGGCTACTGATGACCTCGAGCTATCATTGTGCGAGTGCACGAGTTTAGGATATCACATTTAGTGTCTATCGGTTTAGGATGAGTTTGGGATGATGTGTGGATTATATGCAACTTTGTATTTTTGGATTATATATTTTGATGTATTTTTGGATTATATTTTTATGTATGGATTATGTACCTTTGTATGGATTATATATTTTGATGTATTTTTTGTGAATTTATTTTCACAACTTGCTTTCCATATGTTGTCCAAGGAAAATTTTGGTGAATATTTTTTCAATGTATTTTTACTGCATTACGTACATCTGATCATTCGAGACATCATTTTCGTGTGGTTATACACGAAATGATTCCTATAGTTTCGTGTATTTTCATACGAACTACTTGTAAATATTTCGTATAAAACTACACGAAAAGTGATATACAATTTTAAGCTTTGTATTTCGTGTGGTTATACACGAAAAATGTCTATAGTTTCGTGTATGCTCATACGAAATATATGCAATCTTTTTTTAACTCAATTTCCATTTGGATTTTGAGGAAACTCATGCAGATGAAAAACATTTTAAATGTCATTTAGAATCTAGAAAAAAATTAAAAAAAATAAACGAGGTAGCCGTATACCATTTTTGGCAAGATCGGGACACGAAAACCACTAAACACCCTAAATAATGGCAAAATTTTGTAACTCAATCTCCATTTGGATTTTGAGGAAACTCATGTAGATGAAAAACATTTTAAATGTCATTTAGAATCTAGAAAAAAATTAAAAAAAAATAAACGAGGTAGGCGTATACCATTTTTTGGCAAGATCGGGACACAGAAAACCCTAAACACCACTAAATAATGGCAAAATTTTGTAACTCAATCTCCATTTGGATTTTGAGGAAACTCATGTAGATGAAAAACATTTTAAATGTCATTTAGAATCTAGAAAAAAATTAAAAAAATAAACGAGGTAGGCGTATACCATTTTTGGCAAGATCGGGACACAGAAAACCCTAAACACCACTAAATAATGGCAAAATTTTGTAACTCAATCTCCATTTGGATTTTGAGGAAACTCATGTAGATGAAAAACATTTTAAATGTCATTTAGAATCTAGAAAAAATTAAAAAAAAATAAACGAGGTAGCCGTATACCATTTTTGGCAAGATCGGGACACGAGAAAACCCTAAAAACCACTAAATAATGGCAAAATTTTGTAACTCAATCTCCATTTGGATTTTGAGGAATCTCATGTAGATGAAAAACATTTTAAATGTCATTTAGAATCTAGAAAAAATTAAAAAAAAATAAACGAGGTAGGCGTATACCATTTTTGGCAAGATCGGGACACGAAAACCCTAAACACCACTAAATAATGGCAAAATTTTGTAACTCAATCTCCATTTGGATTTTGAGGAAACTCATGTAGATGAAAAACATTTTTAAATGTCATTTAGAATCTAGAAAAAAATTAAAAAAAAATAAACGAGGTAGGCGTATACCATTTTTGGCAAGATCGGGACACGAGAAAACCACTAAACACCACTAAATAATGGCAAAATTTTGTAACTCAATCTCCATTTGGATTTTGAGGAAACTCATGTAGATGAAAAACATTTTAAATGTCATTTAGAATCTAGAAAAAAATTAAAAAAATAAACGAGGTAGCCGTATACCATTTTTGGCAAGATCGGGACACGAGAAAACCCTAAACACCCTAAATAATGGCAAAATTTTGTAACTCAATCTCCATTTGGATTTTGAGGAAACTCATGTAGATGAAAAACATTTTAAATGTCATTTAGAATCTAGAAAAAAATTAAAAAAAAATAAACGAGGTAGGCGTATACCATTTTTGGCAAGATCGGGACACGAAAACCCTAAAAACCACTAAATAATGGCAAAATTTTGTAACTCAATCTCCATTTGGATTTTGAGGAAACTCATGTAGATGAAAAACATTTTTAAATGTCATTTAGAATCTAGAAAAAATTAAAAAAAAATAAACGAGGTAGGCGTATACCATTTTTGGCAAGATCGGGACACGAGAAAACCTAAACACCCTAAATAATGGCAAAATTTTGTAACTCAATCTCCATTTGGATTTTGAGGAAACTCATGTAGATGAAAAACATTTTAAATGTCATTTAGAATCTAGAAAAAAATTAAAAAAAAATAAACGAGGTAGCCGTATACCATTTTTGGCAAGATCGGGACACGAAAAACCACTAAACACCACTAAATAATGGCAAAATTTTGTAACTCAATCTCCATTTGGATTTTGAGGAAACTCATGTAGATGAAAAACATTTTAAATGTCATTTAGAATCTAGAAAAAATTAAAAAAAAAATAAACGAGGTAGGCGTATACCATTTTTGGCAAGATCGGGACACGAGAAAACCACAAAACCCTAAATAATGGCAAAATTTTGTAACTCAATCTCCATTTGGATTTTGAGGAAACTCATGTAGATGAAAAACATTTTAAATGTCATTTAGAATCTAGAAAAAAATTAAAAAAAAAAAATAAACGAGGTAGGCGTATACCATTTTTGGCAAGATCGGGACACGAAAACCACTAAACACCACTAAATAATGGCAAAATTTTGTAACTCAATCTCCATTTGGATTTTGAGGAAACTCATGTAGATGAAAAACATTTTAAATGTCATTTAGAATCTAGAAAAAATTAAAAAAAAATAAACGAGGTAGGCGTATACCATTTTTGGCAAGATCGGGACACAGAAAACCACAAAACACCACTAAATAATGGCAAAATTTTGTAACTCAATCTCCATTTGGATTTTGAGGAAACTCATGTAGATGAAAAACATTTTAAATGTCATTTTAGAATCTAGAAAAAATTAAAAAAATAAACGAGGTAGCCGTATACCATTTTTGGCAAGATCGGGACACGAGAAAACCACTAAACACCACTAAATAATGGCAAAATTTTGTAACTCAATCTCCATTTGGATTTTGAGGAAACTCATGTAGATGAAAAACATTTTAAATGTCATTTAGAATCTAGAAAAAAATTAAAAAAAAATAAACGAGGTAGGCGTATACCATTTTTGGCAAGATCGGGACACGAGAAAACCACTAAAAACCACTAAATAATGGCAAAATTTTGTAACTCAATCTCCATTTGGATTTTGAGGAAACTCATGTAGATGAAAAACATTTTAAATGTCATTTAGAATCTAGAAAAAAATTAAAAAAAAATAAACGAGGTAGGCGTATACCATTTTTGGCAAGATCGGGACACGAAAACCACTAAACACCACTAAATAATGGCAAAATTTTGTAACTCAATGTCCATTTGGATTTTGAGGAAACTCATGTAGATGAAAAACATTTTAAATGTCATTTAGAATCTAGAAAAAAATTAAAAAAAATAAACGAGGTAGGCGTATACCATTTTTGGCAAGATCGGGACACGAAAACCACTAAAACCACTAAATAATGGCAAAATTTTGTAACTCAATCTCCATTTGGATTTTGAGGAAACTCATGTAGATGAAAAACATTTTAAATGTCATTTAGAATCTAGAAAAAAATTAAAAAAAATAAACGAGGTAGGCGTATACCATTTTTGGCAAGATCGGGACACGAAAACCACTAAAAACCCTAAATAATGGCAAAATTTTGTAACTCAATCTCCATTTGGATTTTGAGGAAACTCATGTAGATGAAAAACATTTTTAAATGTCATTTAGAATCTAGAAAAAAATTAAAAAAAAAATAAACGAGGTAGGCGTATACCATTTTTGGCAAGATCGGGACACGAGAAAACCACAAAAACCCTAAATAATGGCAAAATTTTGTAACTCAATCTCCATTTGGATTTTGAGGAAACTCATGTAGATGAAAAACATTTTAAATGTCATTTAGAATCTAGAAAAAATTAAAAAAATAAACGAGGTAGGCGTATACCATTTTTGGCAAGATCGGGACACGAGAAAACCACCTAAACACCCTAAATAATGGCAAAATTTTGTAACTCAATCTCCATTTGGATCTTGAGGAAACTCATGTAGATGAAAAACATTTTAAATGTCATTTAGAATCTAGAAAAAAATTAAAAAAAAAAATAAACGAGGTAGGCGTATACCATTTTTGGCAAGATCGGGACACAGAAAACCACTAAACACCCTAAATAATGGCAAAATTTTGTAACTCAATCTCCATTTGGATTTTGAGGAAACTCATGTAGATGAAAAACATTTTAAATGTCATTTAGAATCTAGAAAAAAATTAAAAAAAAATAAACGAGGTAGGCGTATACCATTTTTTGGCAAGATCGGGACACGAGAAAACCACTAAAAACCACTAAATAATGGCAAAATTTTGTAACTCAATCTCCATTTGGATTTTGAGGAAACTCATGTAGATGAAAAACATTTTAAATGTCATTTAGAATCTAGAAAAAAATTAAAAAAAAAATAAACGAGGTAGGCGTATACCATTTTTGGCAAGATCGGGACACGAGAAAACCACTAAAAACCACCTTTTTAAATAATGGCAAAATTTTGTAACTCAATCTCCATTTGGATTTTGAGGAAACTCATGTAGATGAAAAACATTTTAAATGTCATTTAGAATCTAGAAAAAAATTAAAAAAATAAACGAGGTAGGCGTATACCATTTTTGGCAAGATCGGGACACGAAAACCCTAAAAACCCTAAATAATGGCAAAATTTTGTAACTCAATCTCCATTTGGATTTTGAGGAAACTCATGTAGATGAAAAACATTTTAAATGTCATTTAGAATCTAGAAAAAATTAAAAAAAAATAAACGAGGTAGGCGTATACCATTTTTGGCAAGATCGGGACACGAGAAAACCCTAAACACCCTAAATAATGGCAAAATTTTGTAACTCAATCTCCATTTGGATTTTGAGGAAACTCATGTAGATGAAAAACATTTTAAATGTCATTTAGAATCTAGAAAAAAATTAAAAAAATAAACGAGGTAGCCGTATACCATTTTTGGCAAGATCGGGACACAGAAAACCACTAAACACCACTAAATAATGGCAAAATTTTGTAACTCAATCTCCATTTGGATTTTGAGGAAACTCATGTAGATGAAAAACATTTTAAATGTCATTTAGAATCTAGAAAAAAATTAAAAAAAAAATAAACGAGGTAGGCGTATACCATTTTTGGCAAGATCGGGACACAGAAAACCCTAAACACCCTAAATAATGGCAAAATTTTGTAACTCAATCTCCATTTGGATTTTGAGGAAACTCATGTAGATGAAAAACATTTTAAATGTCATTTATAATCTAGGAAAAAAATTAAAAAAAAAAAATAAACGAGGTAGGCGTATACCATTTTTGGCAAGATCGGGACACGAGAAAACCACTAAACACCACTAAATAATGGCAAAATTTTGTAACTCAATCTCCATTTGGATTTTGAGGAAACTCATGTAGATGAAAAACATTTTAAATGTCATTTAGAATCTAGAAAAAAATTAAAAAAAAATAAACGAGGTAGCCGTATACCATTTTGGCAAGATCGGGACACAGAAAACCACTAAACACCCTAAATAATGGCAAAATTTTGTAACTCAATCTCCATTTGGATTTTGAGGAAACTCATGTAGATGAAAAACATTTTAAATGTCATTTAGAATCTAGAAAAAATTAAAAAAAAATAAACGAGGTAGGCGTATACCATTTTTGGCAAGATCGGGACACGAGAAAACCTAAACACCACTAAATAATGGCAAAATTTTGTAACTCAATCTCCATTTGGATTTTGAGGAAACTCATGTAGATGAAAAACATTTTAAATGTCATTTAGAATCTAGAAAAAAATTAAAAAAAAATAAACGAGGTAGGCGTATACCATTTTTGGCAAGATCGGGACACGAAAACCACAAACACCACTAAATAATGGCAAAATTTTGTAACTCAATCTCCATTTGGATTTTGAGGAAACTCATGTAGATGAAAAACATTTTAAATGTCATTTAGAATCTAGAAAAAAATTAAAAAAATAAACGAGGTAGGCGTATACCATTTTTGGCAAGATCGGGACACGAGAAAACCACTAAACACCACTAAATAACGGCAAAATTTTGTAACTCAATCTCCATTTGGATTTTGAGGAAACTCATGTAGATGAAAAACATTTTAAATGTCATTTAGAATCTAGAAAAAAATTAAAAAAAAATAAACGAGGTAGGCGTATACCATTTTTGGCAAGATCGGGACACGTAGAAAACCACTAAACACCACTAAATAATGGCAAAATTTTGTAACTCAATCTCTATTTGGATTTTGAGGAAACTCATGTAGATGAAAAACATTTTAAATGTCATTTAGAATCTAGAAAAAAATTAAAAAAAATAAACGAGGTAGGCGTATACCATTTTTGGCAAGATCGGGACACAGAAAACCACTAAACACCACTAAATAATGGCAAAATTTTGTAACTCAATCTCCATTTGGATTTTGAGGAAACTCATGTAGATGAAAAACATTTTAAATGTCATTTAGAATCTAGAAAAAAATTAAAAAAAAAATAAACGAGGTAGCCGTATACCATTTTTGGCAAGATCGGGACACGAGAAAACCTAAAAACCACTAAATAATGGCAAAATTTTGTAACTCAATCTCCATTTGGATTTTGAGGAAACTCATGTAGATGAAAAACATTTTAAATGTCATTTAGAATCTAGAAAAAAATTAAAAAAATAAACGAGGTAGGCGTATACCATTTTTGGCAAGATCGGGACACGAAAACCCTAAAAACCCTAAATAATGGCAAAATTTTGTAACTCAATCTCCATTTGGATTTTGAGGAAACTCATGTAGATGAAAAACATTTTAAATGTCATTTAGAATCTAGAAAAAAATTAAAAAAAAATAAACGAGGTAGGCGTATACCATTTTTGGCAAGATCGGGACACGTAAAACCCTAAAAACCCTAAATAATGGCAAAATTTTGTAACTCAATCTCCATTTGGATTTTGAGGAAACTCATGTAGATGAAAAACATTTTAAATGTCATTTAGAATCTAGAAAAAAATTAAAAAAAAATAAACGAGGTAGGCGTATACCATTTTTGGCAAGATCGGGACCACAGAAAACCCTAAACACCACTAAATAATGGCAAAATTTTGTAACTCAATCTCCATTTGGATTTTGAGGAAACTCATGTAGATGAAAAACATTTTAAATGTCATTTAGAATCTAGAAAAAAATTAAAAAAATAAACGAGGTAGGCGTATACCATTTTTGGCAAGATCGGGACACGAGAAAACCTAAAAACCCAAAATAATGGCAAAATTTTGTAACTCAATCTCCATTTGGATTTTGAGGAAACTCATGTAGATGAAAAACATTTTAAATGTCATTTAGAATCTAGAAAAAAATTAAAAAAAAATAAACGAGGTAGGCGTATACCATTTTTGGCAAGATCGGGACACGAGAAAACCCTAAAAACCACTAAATAATGGCAAAATTTTGTAACTCAATCTCCATTTGGATTTTGAGGAAACTCATGTAGATGAAAAACATTTTAAATGTCATTTAGAATCTAGAAAAAAATTAAAAAAAAATAAACGAGGTAGCCGTATACCATTTTTGGCAAGATCGGGACACAGAAAACCATAAACACCCTAAATAATGGCAAAATTTTGTAACTCAATCTCCATTTGGATTTTGAGGAAACTCATGTAGATGAAAAACATTTTAAATGTCATTTAGAATCTAGAAAAAAATTAAATAAAAAATAAATAGATGAAATATATTGCTCAAATTAATTTCGTATGAAAATACACGAATTATTGCTTCATATTTCGTGTGTGTTATTATACGAAAACCTCTTTATGATTTCGTTTATTATTACACGACAATGCGTAGTTTGTTTCGTGTATTTCTACACGCAAGCGAGTTAAACCAGGGAGCTATATTAAACGCAGTCAATCATATTTTCGTCCCGGACTATTACGAGCGCTTGACAGGCGGCGTTAAACCGGCGGCCCAATTCGCATTCAATAACACACATTATCCAGTTCTTACAATCATATATTATGGATTCCTCACATTGTTTCGATGATATTAACCTTGATGATATAGAATTTATCTTTGAAGAAGAAAGGCGAAAGGGCACCAAATCAAGATTCTCCACAACCTTCATCTCCTTCTCCGCATCAAAATCAAAATCCAAGCTCGATGAAGTAAGTTCATATGCTACTATCTTATCTTTGTCATATGTGGATTCTATTGACAATGTTCCATATACACATTAGAATAAAAATGCAATCTTGAAATACACATTCGAATAAAAATCCAATCTTGAAATTTTTGCTTGATTAGTTATTTATGCAACTATAATTTGCGGGGTCGATATCGGATTTGAGTGATCAATTCACGACATCACAATTATTTGAAAATAGAGATGAACTTCTAAAACACGTACGGAGTATTGCGGCCCTTCAAAATTTAACACTTGTTATACAAGATTCGAGAAAGACTAGTGGGAATATCGAAGGCTACGCAAAGATTATATGTCATTTTGGTGGCAAGTATAGGCTGGCAAATCTAAAAATCGAGAGGCTAACTAGCGGCAAGAGGATTGGGTGCAAGTTTGAACTTCGGGCCAAAGATATGGGTCTTTGGGTTATGGGGTTATGTTGTCAAGCATGGTTCTCATAATCATGACTTTCCAACGTATCAGGAAGGTCATCCGCTCGGGAAATTGTCACAAGATGAGTATGAGGAGGTGTGTACCGCAAGTCGATCGTCCGATACGTCCAGAATAACATTCTCACAATGTTAAAGAAGAAGGATAAGAAGAATGTGAGTACTCGGACACACGTCCATAATGCCGTCGTGAAGTTGAAAGCAAGGGAACGAGCGGGGAGATCACCGCTGCAACAATTCATGAAATTACTCGACGATAAGCAATATATTGTATTCACGAGGAAAGCGAGAGACAGTGACATCATCGGCGACGTATTCTTCTCTCACCGCTAGCATCGCGTATGCTCAGCCTTTCATACGTAGTCCAGGTAAATTTTTGTGAATTTTTTTCAATGTGTTTTTACTACATTACGTATGCATATGATGCATTCGAGACTTCATTTCGTGTGGTTATACACGAAATTTTGCCTACTGAGTTCGTGTATTTTTATACGAAACATATGTTCATATTTCGTATAAAACTACACGAAAAGGATATATAATTTTAAGACTATATTTCGTGTGGTCATACACGAAATGGTATCATTTATGTCGTGTAAAAATACACGATATAAAATGTACAATTTCGTATATAAGTACACGAAATGTAGTCTATTATTTGTTGCCCGACTCTACATTTCTCTTTAAAATCCTGCTAGGTGATTGCACTTACAACACCAACTGCTATGGTGCCATTCCTACATATTTTGGGATTTACTTCCACGGGAAGAATTTCACAATTGCATATGCGTTTCTCCAAAATGAGAAGACCGATAATTTTGCATGGGCACTCAAGAATTTGCGTAGTCTTTTTCATCCTCCCAACATGCCAACAGTTTTCTTCACGATCGAGACTTGGCTTTCATTAATCTTGTCCAAGCGAGAATTTCCCGAGATCGCACATCATTTGTGTCGAAGGCATATAGAAGTCAATGTTCGAAAGAGGGCGTTGGCTCATCTGGGAACCGGAATTCGCAAGCATTCATGAATAAATTCAATGCGGCAAATATCGCCCGCTACTTACGGAGAATGGAACACCGTTGGCAACGGTTTTCTAAACGTTTTCTTTGCTTATCACCTTTATTGAGCTATCTCCGCGATCATGGATTACTCCATACTCACAAAATATTACGTCCGTGCGTACGGATACGTTGCTACACTTCGGAACCAGCGCCACGAGCGAGATCGAGAGTGAGCATAGCGAGTTGAAGCATGCGTTGGGAAGTACTTCTTCTACTTTTGACACAATTTTCAAAGTTGCTCACGAGATCATGGAAATTCAAATAATAAAAATCAAAGCTAGCGTGGAGATGGCAAGCGAATTCCAGTTGATATGAAGACTTGTAATCTTTATCGGGACATATTGGGGCGAGTGTCAAATGTAGCCTTGGACATCATCAAAAAGAGCGGTCTCGTAGTGGGGATAATGTCATGGATCCCTCGGAATGTGGGTGTTATGTTAGGCGAACACATGGACTTCCGTACGATCACGAGATTGCACACATCTGAGCTACGGGGACGGATTGGGTTGTCTTCGATTCATGCTTTTTGGAAGAAGTTGGACATTGAGGCAGTCTTTGTCAACTAGGTCTTCGATCAATGAAAATTCTTTTGTAGGCTGTGGAACGAAGTACGAAGCAGCACCCTGAACCGTCAAGAGAAAGATTATTCCAAACGATAAATGAAGAGCTACATCCACAAACCAGAGATGCTTCGAGCCACCTCATATTTCAAAGGCAAATAAACCCCGGACCGCCGATTCGAGAATACTTTCGAGATTGGGAGCATACGAGACGAGATATTTTGGAGTCCCAACTACACCACCCTCCACATTTGGCGCGCAGTGCTAGATCTACATTCGCATCAACCCAATCGGGTGCATGATGTCGTGGGACTCAAACTCTTTGAAGTCACGCCCAATCCGAAAGTAGGTTCAAACACTACACCATCCCAGCCTCTACTACTCCTACGTCTCTTCCACCACTAGCTTCTTCAACTCGTGGGAGAGGACGAGGTCGAGGACGAGGACGGGGACGGGGTCGGAGTCGGGGTCGGGGTCGTGGAAAGGAAATGGACAAGTCACTAGTCTACATACTTACGGGTATACTATGTCATTTATGCCTTTCGTGGTCCACATTTATTGAAGGCATCGCGAGATGTGAGGGTGATGGACATTGTGGCTATAGAGCGTAGGCTGCAGAGATATACGGAGATGAGGACATGTGGCCTCAAGTCCCATGTGAATTGTTGCCTTGAGAGCTGCATTAGTCGAGCGAGCTTTATCGAGAGTTATATCTTGGACTAGTATGGACGAGCTCTACGATCGCATTGCTTACTATTCCTCCGGCTCCCGAGTATTATTATATGACCCTCCCGAGCTAGGGCACATCATTGCCACGAGGTATAATGTAGTGCTCATCTCGTACACGCTAACCAAATGGCTTCATTACCTTCCGGATCGGTACCCATGCAAGGAGTAGGACCACCCTTGAGCACACTTGCTTTGGACACATTGGAAACCATTTTATATTCTTTGCAGCATGTTAGATAATGATTACCCAATGCCATCGCCCGGCGTTATATTGGGAGGCTCATCGTGATGCAAGCGCAAGTAACTTGGTCATGCCATACGTAGCTCGGATAGAGACATTCAACCGACTCTCAATTGCGTCGAACGAAGAAAGAGTTTCAAGAAATAGGTCATAGTATGAGTGTATCATTTGACTTATTGAGCACTTTTTTATTTGTATGTATGAATCATTAAAAACTGTTTGAAAGTTTGGATTTGTGATGTGAAATATGGCAAAGTATACCATTTTTTATGTTTTTTTTTTTCAATAAAGCGGTATTGGTCTTTGAATTTTTCCAGTTTTTTATGTTTGGAAGTATGAATTATTGAGCATCAGATATGTTTAAGTATGAAACTACACGAAATATTTGTTAATATTTCGTGTGAATATACACGAAATAACTCAATACATTTCGTATATTTATATACGAAACGTATTTGACAATGTCGTGTAAAATTACACGAAACGTTCGCGTACGGGAGGGGCAATTTTGTCGCATTTTCCGTGCTTCTCAAATAGCAAGGCCTTCAGAAATAACCGTCCCCATTTGTTACTCACTTTAGCTTTTCTTCTTAGTTCTTGCAAACAAACACAGATTAGGTTATGCTATACACACATTACAGGTGTATGTATAGAGAGAGAAAGTTAGGGTTTGGGTGAAATTCAAATTTTCATTTGAATGCGAGCTCTTTCTCAGGACCACGGGCAATATAAATGCCCTAAATTTGTTTTTCGCTCAAGGTCCTGAGATTTAGTGGCTTTCCGGTTATCGTGATATAGATCGTGCTCTCTGAGCAGGAAGTGCCTCGGATTTGTTGTTGATTTGAAGAAATCTATTGTGGGGGGTTCGAATTTGGTGGGGGACGGAAGGTGAAAGTGGGTGATTTTTTTTTATTTTTTTGTTTTCGATGGACGGAAGGAGGATAACGGCGAGTCCACGGCCTTGTTGTGGACGGCGGGTGGTGGCGAAGAAGCGGCCGCGTGGTGGGGTTGATGGGTTCGTTAACAGCGTGAAGAAGTTGCAGAGGAGGGAGATTTGTTCAAAGCGTGACCGGGCTTTTAGTATGAGTGATGCTCAGGAAAGGTTTAGGAACATTCGATTACAGGTTCGTTTGATTTTCACCTCCCGTTTGATTAACTAGCTGAGCAATTTACTAAATTTATAGGTCAAAGAGGATGTTAGCTTATAAATGAAGTTTAGGGTTCCTGAGTTTAATTTGAGTCCTAGAACTTTCTTCTCAAAATATATATCCAACATTAAATTCTTACTATTGATGATTGGCTTGAGAAAGGAAGTAAATGGTGCGCATAATTTGTTATGCAATTAGGAGATTATTTTCGATTTTAGGTCATAAAAATGTGCAAAGATTTATGTGTATCCATTTTTTTTGTCTATGCAATTGATGATTGTTTGCTAGTGCAAAAGTCTTGATATGGCAGCTCATACTTGTGTGTTGCTAATATGATATTGAAGTGCTTTATAGCGTAATAATAGAAGTGGTGGATAACATATTCATGTTTTTGCACGCCCTTCTTATCTGAAAGTTTGTGCACCTTTGGAGAAGGAGGATTGGGGTGGGTAATTATATCTGCTAAATCTTTTGGTGAGATTAGTGGATAATAGATATGTGGTGGTGGTGGTGGTAGTGAGGGGGGTTCTTAGTACTTTGTAGTACATAACATGTTCATGCTTGAATAATGGTAGTTGGTTTTCTGGTTACCTACTATAGGTTAAAGTTCTCTCATTTTTCTTATGATTTATATGTCCAAGAGCAATATTCATATCTAATTCTTATTTCTTCTTGTTCGTTGCTACTGTGGCATTTGTGTGTGCGCGAGTTTATGGTTGAAACTATGACTAAAATATAAACAGGATTGTCTTGGTCACTATTCTGGCTACGACAAAAAGTTTAGAAGTAAATCTCAATAGATATTCTCAACAACTAGTGCTTGAAAGGAACTTGTCTTGGTGCTTCTTTTACCCTGCATAGATTGTTTGTCTTACGGTTCAATTATATGGCGAGAAGGGTGTTAGTTGTCACTTGTTTAGGTTTTGGTAAACCCCAAGTAATTGCAAGAACTCACCTTTCCCCGCATTCTGAAGGAATATTAATTAGTACCAAAGGAATAATAATTAGTATTATGTATTTGTTATGAAGCTGTATTAGAAACTAGAGTAGTGAAAGAGTGAAGGTAAGCAGTGTGATTTCTTGTGATGGAAATGATTTTGATAGATATTATTGACTTGGGTTTTCTATTCCTATTGTATTTGCTTGAAAAGCCTGTGATCTGCAACTTGTCAATCAAAGCCTTGACTTATGTTAGAATGCCATTACCTTTTTATTCTTTGAGTAAGAGTTTTGCAAGTTACTTGCATGGATGATTTTTTGGATGATAATGGCATCAGGAGGAATACGATACTCATGATCCAAAAGGACATTGTGCAATGGTACTTGCATTTCTAAAAAAGCGGTCAAAGATTATCGAGATAGTTGCAGCCCGTGACATTGTGTTTGCTCTTGCACAGTCTGGAGTTTGTGCAGCTTTCAGCCGAGGTATAATATGGATGATCATCATAAACCATTGACACTCTTACTCTAGCCAACATTGGACTATGATAATGACATGTTAATTGTTCAATGTAGAGACAAACCAGAGGATATGCTTTCTAAATGTCAGTCCTGATGAAGTTATCAGAAGTTTATTTTACAACAAAAACAATGATTCACTTATCACAGTTTCAGTATATGCCTCAGACAGTTTCAGTTCCTTGAAATGTAGAACTACAAGGATTGAGTACGTGCACCCTGTCTTTTCTTTTGTTGTTATTTTCACATTTTATCTCACTGAAAGTTTATGCCTACGATGCGACAGATACATACGTAGAGGTAAACCTGATGCCGGTTTCGCTCTTTTTGAGTCTGAATCATTAAAGTGGCCTGGTTTTGTGGAGTTTGATGATGTAAATGGGAAGGTTCTCACCTATTCTGCTCAGGATAGGTAATTTCCAATGCTTGTTGCTTGCTACTTCTAATTCGATGTTTGCGAGATTAGTTTCTTCCTTGCTTGAATTTGTTTTCATGTGTGCCATTTTCCATTTTATCAGCATATATAAAGTGTTTGATTTGAAGAACTATACAATGCTTTACTCCATATCAGACAAAAATGTACAGGAGATTAAGATCAGGTAAATTTTTATCCAAGCATTTATTTCCTGAATTATATATGCTCATAATCTCTTTCTACAAGATTGCACTTCTTTTCTAGTTGTTTCCTTACGTGGTTGATTTAATTTAGATTGCTTAAGTTTGGTTGCATTATCTATCACAAAAGAGGAATGGGGCAAATTTCATTTGAATTTGTTTTCGCGAAGCTATGCATTTCTTTTAAAAAAAGGTTATTGTGATTTACCAACATATTATGTCTGTTAAATGCTTGGCGGGGAAATCATTACTTTTAGGATCAGCATAGGTTCATAATTCTTTGTGTTTTTCAGAGCCTTAGCCTGAACAATAAAAGAGAAGTGTAAAAGAACAGATTATTGAGGTCTAGAGCAAATATTTTTGCTCTTGAAATGAGTTTCATGATCCATAGCAACTAGTTAAGCTCTTCGTACCAATTTCATGCTCATTGTGATTGCCATCGAATCTCAAATCCATGCCCTTCGTATTGCATCTGTTTTACATAGTTGAGATTGTGTTTGAGGTGCTGATATTTGTAAATAATCATTCTTATGCTATTATGAATTGTGTTTCGTACTTTTGGCTGATTTTTGCTGTCCAGGCCCATATACATATATTCACCCACACATGCATGAGCGCACTCATGCACACGCACATATATCTATTGTATTCACAAGGTGTATCCATTATCATGGATTTATGTAATTGTGTTCTTCACTTTCTCGGTGAAACAGTCCAGGGATCATGCTATTGATTTTCAGCAAAGCTAGCGGTCATGTTCCTCTCAAAATTCTTTCCATAGAGGATGGGACTGTTCTAAAATCTTTCAACCATCTCCTTCATCGGAATAAGAAGGTGGATTTTATTGAACAGTTTAATGAAAAGCTTCTTGTAAAGCAAGAGAATGAGAATCTCCAGATTCTTGATGTAAGGATGGTTCTCATACTTTCAGTCTCGCTATACTTTCATGTACATTCATAATCAGATTCTTAAATCTGCTTTATTTAGGTGCGCAATGCTGAGCTAACAGAAGTTAGCAGAACAGAATTCATGACCCCGTCAGCCTTCATCTTCCTTTATGAGAATCAGTTATTCCTGACATTCAGAAATCGGACTGTAGCTGTATGGAACTTCCGTGGGGAGCTGGTCACTTCGTTTGAGGATCATCTGTTGTGGCATCCTGATTGCAACACTAACAACATATACATCACAAGTGATCAGGATCTGATCATATCTTACTGCAAAGCTGATACTGATGATCCGTTGTCAGAAGCAAATGGTAAGTACCTTTAGATTTATAGTTAACAATATTCCTGGTTGGTTGAATGCCCACATCTGAAGGTTGTTTAATGGTCCTCTGTCCCTTGACGATAGTCTCATTTGACTCTCAAGTCTCATCCTCTCCTCTCTTCTTCCTTGATTGGGCAATTTCGCCATTTTGGTAGTTCAATGATTTGGACCTAACAATTATGGAAATGAGACTATCTTTTTGGGACAAACAAAAATGGCAAGTGGGAACATCTTTATGGGACGGAGGGAGCATTTGTCACACTCCCTCCGCTAAAAGAGTCCTACTTCCTACAATGGTTAATTAAAGAATTCTATTTGAAAAGTTGAGCCTTTTGGGTTTTGAGTTCTCAAAATTCATTCTAATCTCATTGGACTTAAAAGCTACGAAAATGGCTTTAGTTCTTAAAATATTAAGCATATTTACTAAGGTCAATTCCATTCTTTTTATTGTCCGGCTACTGAAGTGGATGCTGTAGATGGAAATGAGGGAGTACACTTTTAATATCTTTTTTGAATCATTTCTCTGGGTAAAGAGCCTTTCTTTTTTGTGGGATCAAGTCTTGATGTTTGTTCTCCTAATTCCTAATGTATCCAGTAATCCATCTGACAAGGTTTGCATTTGATTATGCAGCGGGGTCCATCAATATCAGCAATATTTTGACCGGAAAATGCCTTGCGAAAATAAAGGCAGCAAATAGTTTTCCCACAGACGAATGCAACTGCAGTCGCAATTGTATAGGCCGGAATTGCAACTCAAAGAAGCGGATCCAAGTTTCTGGAATGATGAGCAGTGTCTCGGAAGCCCTGGAAGACATAACTGCCCTCTTCTACGACGAAGAGCGTAATGAGATCTATACAGGTAATAGGCTAGGCTTGGTCCATGTCTGGTCAAACTGAAGTCTTCCCTTCCAGATAGGATGAATTTTTCCCATCTGGAAAGTAACATTAGAAGCTGCTCACTTCACATAGTTCCGTTCCATCTGTTGTTTTGTTTTTGGTTTTGCTTTCTTTTGTAAATGCATGCCCCGAGCCCTTAGTGGGGGAAGGTTCTTTCTTTAACCCCGTTTTTAGTCTTGAGATTGTTATGGAGTTGTGGGGTCCATGAGGCCCATGTGAGGTTAGACACAGTTTGTAATTGATCCATCTTGTAAAATGTGGTTTATATATTTTTGAGAGAGATGAATGTGCAATGTTTGAATGTTAAGAAGTTGCTACTACTTGTGTTTGATGGATATATTCTTTTGCATAATCAGAGGTGAGTTGGGGTCTATAATTTGGGTTTCAAAGTTAAGTGTAATGGTGGAGGCCTTGCTTGAAGATTCCCCAACCTTTTCTCTTGTGGTCATCTGGTGATGGACTTGTAAGCCAAGGCTTGTTCTGAAATGAATTTCAAATTTGCTCATAATTAAGAGCAATTTTGTTTTTTTTTTTGTTATTCATTTTGCGACGGAGGTAGAAGTATTAATGGCTGGTGAACATGCAAGTAGCTAGCTGGTGAAAATGAAAAAATCTCGTGGTTCTGACGCAAAAGATGTTCCCAATTGTAATTTTTCTTGTACCGAAAAGGTAGTTCAATTTTCAATTTGTTAGGTTAAAATGACTTAACTTTAAAATTGTCAATCAAATCAAAGAGGAAAGACAATCAAGAAAGAAGAGGGGGTAAAGGAGTAAACCTTTTTAAGGTATTAAAATGTTTGAATAGATTAATGGAACAATTTTATGGGATGAAGGGAGTGATGCGACTATGGAAAATTGATTGGGCCAAGCCACCGTAGATAGGCCCAATATTTAGACATGGGCCGAACCTTCTGGTTTAGGCCGTGCGACTGTGGCCACGGCCCATCGGCGACATTAGAGGATTTGGCCACATGGGCTAAAGAGCGACAATGACCATAAAGCGTGAGAGTATTATAGCGGGAACAATGGAATCATGCGAGTAGCGCAATCAAGCGTTGACGAGATCATCCTACTTGGCCTCTGGGGGAAGTGCATTCCCTCTGAAGTAGGCGGTTTGGGATGGCATCACAAAGGTCGCTCGTCTTCCCTTTGGTTGCCGCCAGGGCGATATGGGCGCTTGGGCGTTTCCGGAACCACGCTCTGGTTGGCGCCTACGCTCCTAACCCTAAATACCCTTGATAGATGGTTGATGTGACAAGGTAAATAGTGAAATCCCACTATCTTTGAGTTGGTTGAGACCATTGGTTGGATGATTGACAAGTGTCCCCCCATGTGCATGGCACATGGGGAGCTTGGGGTATAAAAAAGAGAGACCCTCTTCATTTACAGGTATGTTTTTCTCTCTCTACTCTCTCTCTCTAAAACCTCCATTGTTATACCACCTTCCTTGTCCATCTAACCTTACTCTCACGCCGGAGGGGGTACGCCGGAAACACCCCCGGCCTAGTTGACGTGTGTTTCTTGTGTGTAGGCCAACCATCAAAGGGGAAGCTGCCGGAGTATCCATTCCACTTCAGTTCCGGTGCAACCTCAGATTTTTCATGGTAGCATCAGTTGGTTCCGTTGCCGGGACTGAAATCTTCCTTTTTGTGCTATTGTTCAAGGGCTTGTTGGTGGTTTGAAGAGCACCGTCAGTTTCAGTTGCTGGGGTTAGCGTTTTAGGGTTTGTATCCCTTGGTGTTTGTTCATAAAAGTGTGGTTCAGGTGTGTTGTTTGGGAAAAAGGTTGTTGTGTGGTGGTTTATGATCATTACTAAACCCAGAAATTGTCCAGAATGGTTCAGGAGAAGAATACCCAGACAAAGGATACTCGGAATCTGGAGCTAGAGACGCCTAATCGCAAGGATGCCCGCGGGGCGAGATCAGGGACTGCTCGCGAAGGCGATGTCCATACTTCCGAGACAGATTCGGCAATTAGGAGCGCCCGGAGGCGAGAAGATAGAGAGCGAGAAGCGAGAAACAAAGGAAAGGAAGGAGAGCAAGATCCCGTTCCGTCTAAAACCCAGAGTGCCAGGGCCGAAGCTGAACAGTTAAGAAAGGAGAATGCTTATATGATGAAGGTTCTCGCGAACAATGAGAGGTTAAAAAAGATGGGCCAGGCACCTACGGTGATCCCGCCTGAGTTGTCGGTCGAAGTGGAAGGACAGGATAGAGGAAGACGGAGCGCCAATCATAGCGCTTCCAGAAGGAGTGAAGGGCGGGAGAGGGATATGCCGCCGCCCGAGAATGAGGAAAGAGTTCGCAGGCGTCGAGATGATGAGAGAGCGAGATCTGAAAGGGTCAAAAGGAGGCGCGCAGATCGCATTGAAGAAGGAAGGATTTATCATAAGTCAGGAAATTCGCGAGATGACTCTTATTATTTTGGATATGAAAGTGATGAGGGATCCACAGCGGACAGAGATTATGTGCCAAGTCGTTCGAGGTATTCCGATGATGAGACATATGTGAGAGAAAGGTCGCACAGGTCGAGGCATTCTGACAGGGCTCGCCGAGATGAGTTGTCGCTACGGGATAGAGATCGTAGGCGGCGAGAAAGGAGTGATAGAGAGCGGGCAGAGAAAGCCGCAGAAGCCGAGAAGATTGCGGAGGCTATCAGAGTGGCTGAAGCTCTAAAAGCCGTGGAATTAGCCAAAGCCGCAGAATTGGAAAAGGCGAAGAAAAGTGAAGATGATAAGTGGAAGTCCGAAATGGCGGAGATGGCTAAGAAGATTAAAGAGTTAGAAGCGGGAACCAAGCCCCAGGAAGTGAAAGGTTCTTATTTGGCCCCGTTTGTAAAGAGCATTCAGATTGCCGCCCCTGACCCTGCTTTCCGCATGCCAAATTTACCAAGTTATTCGGGGAGCACTAGGGCTAACACTCATATTGGAGGGTTTGAGGTAACGTTGTCGTTGCTGACCGATAATGAAGCTGTAATCTGCAAGGCGTTTGCGAGCACCCTTGCCGATCACGCACTGGAATGGTTCTTGGCGCAGCCGGCGGAATCAGTGATGGGGTATCAGGACCTCAAAAATAAGTTTTTGGCGAGATTCAGTGGGTCAGGAGCGCAGCCCGCTCAAAAAACCGAGCTGTGTAGTTTGAAGCAAAGTGAAGGAGAGAGCATTTCGGCTTTCACTGATAGGTTTATGGGAGTGGTGAATCGAGTTGCTGATGTCAGTCAAAGCGAGATCATTATGTTGTTTAACTCAGGGTTGTTGCCTGGGCTTTTCAAGGCGGAATTCTGTATGCGGTTGCCCAAGACAACTGGCGAGTTATATGAAAGGGTGAGAGCATATTGCAGTGGTACCAAGGAAGAGGTAGTCAAGGTCTCCCCTCCGGCAACAGGCTCCGGCAAGAAAAGTGTGAAAGAGCGGATTGAGATTGTAAAAGATGAAGGCAAGGTTGATGGAGGTGGTCGCATCGGAACTCGCACTGGCGGGAGCAGAGGGGGTCGAGGTAGAGGTCAGGAGCAGGTAAGGATCATCAAGTTTAGTAGGTTCAACACTACATTGAGCGAGATCTTGAGGAAGGAGGAATTCCCAGAGCCTTATCCCATTCGAGAAGATACTTATGGGGCCAGGGATCCAAACAAATATTGTGATTTTCATAAGGACAAGGGGCATACAATAGAAGACTGTTATAATTTGAGAAAGTTGATTCAAGTCAGGATTGATAAGGGCGATTTCAAAAAATATCTTGAGGGCAGTGCGAGGCGAGAAGAAGGTGTGCGACAAGAGAGAGCCCAGGGTCGAAACGTAGTTGATGTAATTCAGGATCCATTGCCTAGTGTCGCACAATTGGACAATCAAATTATGATGTTGACGCACAGTTTCGATATTCCCCCGTTTGCCGCCAGTGAAGACAAGGTGATTAGTTTTTCGAGAAGTGAGCTTGCCGCGACAAAGGGCCATGGGAGCCAACCAGTTATTATCACCATCTGCCCGGGAAACAATGTAGTGCAGCGTGTGATGGTTGATTCGGGAGCTAGCAGAAATGTGTTGTATTATGAAGCCTTCAAGAGGATGAACTACTCTGATGCAAACTTGGTGCCCTACCAGGGATACCTTGAAGGATTTACAAATCACTCTGTTAAGGTTAAGGGGACAATCCTGTTGGAAGTAGAGATTGGTGAAGGGGAGTTGGTGAGAAGCGAGATGGTGGAGTTTTTTGTGATTGATTTGGTTTCCGCCTACAATGCGATAGTTGGAATCCCTTTTTTGTTAAGTTTTGAAATGGTGCTGTCTATCCCGCATCAGAGGGTAAAGTACCCCACGACCCGAGGTATTGGCTGCTTGAAGAGTGAGGCTATCACCGTGGCGAAGAAAAAGAAGGAGATGATGAAAGCAAAAGGGAAAGCCACTTGCTCATTAGCGACAAAGTCTGATTCTCGCCAGCTAAGGATTAGTATGATTGAGATTGGTGAATGCGAAAATGATTTAGTGGTATCTGAGAGTTTGGAGAATGGTACAGCTTTGGTTGTCGCTGAGGCGAGAAGGGCACCGGAGATTGTTGAAGAGGTAATCAAAGTTTTTAGTGGTCGAGATTCCAGCCAGTTGAGCGCCGGCAAGAATGCTAGAGGCGAGATGGTCTTGGGGATCGAAGTTGTGAATGGGACGCCAAGCTTGAGCTATGCTAGAGTGGTGCAGTTTGTCGACATGGGTGAGCCCAGGATTGAAGAGATTGTGATTGAGGAGATTTTTGATAGTGAATCTGAGGAAGATTGCGAGATGATAGAAGTGGAGACCCCCGAGGGGCGGCCTACGGGAAAGACGTTTGCTGATTCGGGAAAGATGATTCCCGCCAAGGCCCGGGAGAGCAAGAAGCGGAAAAGGATAGAGGTTGAAACTTTGCAGACGCGAGATGAGCCCGAGCTCCAGGCGGGGGAGGAGCTAGAAGAAGTGGAGATCAACCGTTACTTCCCAGAGCAGCGAGTTAAGATCGGGAAGCAATTGTTCAGGAATGAGCGAGAGCAATTGATTGAATTTCTTAAAGATAATTTGGATGTGTTTGCATGGCGGCCTGAGGATATGAAGGGAATAGATGAAAATGTCGCTTTGCATTGCTTGAATGCCGATCCTAATGTAGAGCCGTTCAAGCAAAGGGTCAGGCACTTGTCGCCAGAAAAGGAAGGCGCGGTTTTGGAAGAGGTGGATAAATTGTTGAAGGCGGGAATCATTGAGCAGATTCAGTATCCCGAGTGGTTAGCTTGTCCCGTTATGGTGTTAAAGTCAAATAAGAAATGGAGAATGTGCATTGACTTTACTGATTTGAATACTGCTTGCCCCAAAGATTGCTACCCGCTGCCTAGAATTGATAAATTGGTGGATTCGATTGCCGGCCATAGGGTCTTCAGCTTCATTGATGCGTACTCGGGGTACCATCAAATCAAGATGTGCGAGAATGATAAGGCTAAAACGGCTTTTCGAACTCCTAAAGGAAATTTCTGTTATAAGATGATGCCATTCGGATTGAAGAATGCAGGAGCGACATATCAGAGGATGGTGAATGAAGTCTTCAAGTCGCAGATTGGGCGAAACTTGGAAGCATATATAGATGACATGGTGATAAAAACAAAGGAGTATGATCATGTGTTGGATCTCGCGGAGACATTCGAAAATTTGAGGAGAAACTCAATGAAGTTGAATCCCAGCAAGTGCACGTTTGGGGTGACTGCGGGAAAATTTTTGGGTTTTCTGGTGAATAGGCGCGGGATAGAAGCTAATCCCGAAAAGATTCAGGCTTTATTGGATATGTCGCCGCCCCAGTCGATACGCGAGATACAAAGGTTGAATGGGAGGATTATAGCCTTGGGGAGATTCATTTCTAAGCTGGCCGAAAAGTGTTTGCCGTTTTTTAAGGTTTTGAAGGGGGTGAAGAGCTTTGCTTGGGACGAAGAGTGTGATGCCGCATTTGAACAGATGAAGGTGTATCTGGGTAAGCCGCCGTTATTATGTAGCCCTGTTGAGGGAGAAGAGTTATTTGTTTACTTGGCGGCTTCAGATTTGGCAGTGGCAGCAGTTCTTGTGCGAGAAGAGAAGGGGAGTCAGAGACCGATTTACTATGTGTCTAAGGCATTAAGCGAGGTTGAGTCAAGATATTTTAATGCCGAGAAGATGGCATACGCTTTGGTTGTGGCCGCGCGCAAGTTGAGGGCTTATTTTGTCGCACACACCATTGTCGTGCTAAGTGACGCTCCCTTGAGAAAGATTTTGCAGCGACCTGATGCCGCGGGAAGATTGCTGAAATGGTCAATTGAGTTAACTGAGTTTGATTTAAAGTATGAAGCTCGCCGGGCGATTAAGGCGCAGGCGCTGGCAGATTTCATCGTTGAGACATCTTTTACGAAGTCGCAGGAGGAGTTGATGGAAGGTGCGGTGAAGAAGAAAGCGGAAAAGAAGGTAGGGCCCAGTTTGCGGGAAAAGGAGGAAAGGCCATTTGATTGCTGGGCTCTGTATGTTGATGGGTCATCTTCGAAGGATAAGGGCGGCGCGGGAATCACTCTGACCTCGCCGGATGAGGAAGTGAAGTATGAGAAAGCCCTGAGATTTAAGTTCAATGTCTCGAATAATCAAGCAGAGTACGAGGCATTGATTGCCGGGGTAGAATTGGCGCGAGATATTGGGTTGACGAAGATAGTGATTCACTCAGATTCCCAGTTAATTGTCAATCAGATAAAGGGCGAGTACGGAGTTTTGAATGTGGTGCTAACAAAATATTGTGACTTAGCGAGAAGTTTGTTAAAAAGTTTTGAATTCTGGGAGTTGGTTCGGATTGATAGAGCTGATAACTCGCGAGCTGATGAGTTGAGTAGGTCGGCGGGATCTGAAGTACAGAGCACTGCCGATGAGCCAATGATTGAATATGTCGAGATGCCGGTGATCAATAGACCGTTTGTCGCGGAGATTGTCGATGGCGAGAAGGATTGGGTTGTGGAAATGAAGGAATTTTTAGATACGGGGGAGTTGCCGCCAGATGAGAGTAAGGCGAAATTGATAAAGGCGACGTCACCAAGGTTCACTGTGCAAGATGGAGTGTTGTATAGGAGGTCTTTTTCAAAGCCGCTGATGAGGTGCGTTGAGCCCAGCGTGGTTCAGAGGGTTTTGTTCGAGATTCATGAAGGTGTATGTGGCGGCCACCCCGGAGCGAGAAAGCTAGCCGACAAAGTGTTGTTTCATGGCTATTATTGGCCAAGTCTGAGGAAAGATGCAGAGATGTATGTGAAGAAGTGCGAGAAATGTCAAAGATTCGGCAACATTCCCCGAATACCCGCCACAGAGCAAACTCCTATTGTGCCGACCTGGCCATTCGACATGTGGGGGATTGATTTGATAGGGCCATTTCCAAAAGCCAAGGGTGGTTGTCAGCATGTGGTTGTCGCCGTAGATTATTTCACAAAATGGACGGAGGCGAAGGCTTTGGCGACAATCAGCGAAGATCAAGTTATAAAGTTTGTGCAAGAGAACATTTGGTGTAGATATGGGGTTCCAAGGGCTATTATTTCAGATCACGGCACTCAGTTTGGGAAAAAGTTTTCAGCGGAATGCTCAAGGGTCAATGTCAAACATTGGATGTCAGCAGTATATAGGCCGCAGTGCAACGGTCAAGCGGAGGCGGCAAACAAGCAGATCATTGTCGCCTTGCGCAAAAATCTGGAAGGAAGAGGTGGAGCATGGCTGGAGGAGCCGCCTATTGCTTTGTGGTATGTGCGCACTACTGTTAAAGGCTCAACTGGGGAAACCGCTTTTGCCCTTACCTATGGATCTGAGGCTATGGCACCCGCTGAGATGGCTTTGCCGACATACAGGGTTGCTTACTATGATGAGGCGAGAAACGGGCAGAGGCGGTGTAATGATCTGGATCTGATTGATGAGAAAAGAATGTATGCAAGAATGAAGATGATTAACTATAAGCAGAAGATGAAAGCCCAGCATGATAAGCGAGTTAACAAGAGGTCCTTCAATGTTGGAGATTGGGTTTTGAGGAGTGTTGAAGCGACAGGGGCCAAGCCCGGATTCACCAAGCTAAGCGAGAAATGGGAAGGCCCATTCCAGGTTTCGAGTGTTGTGCGGGAAGGGACTTACAGATTGCGGAAACAAGATGGCGAAGAATTGAAGAATGCTTGGAGTGTCGACCATCTAAAGCAGTTCTATCAGTGAAGCCGCGACGACATCATGGTCATTTTGATTTATGCCTTAGACCGCAAAAGTTATATAACTTTTTCTTGAAAATTGTTCTTTTGATTGTCACTCAAAGGAAAAAGTTATATAAAATTTGGTGTTCTGGGAACTATGTAATGTATATATGATAAAAGTAGCGGCGAGGCATTTCTTTCGACATGTTTATAGTGCATTTTTATACTTGTAAAATGCTAATGATATGGTTTTGATTGTTTTATGAAAGCTTGAAGAGGGCGGACAAAGAGGTTGCCGCTAAAGTTTGAAGAAGGCGGACAAAGAGATTGCCGATAAAGTTCGAAGATGGCGGACAAAGAGGTCGCCGCTAAAGCTTGAAGACGAGTCGCCAAAAGCTTAGAGAAAGGGGTGGCGGCTTGGAGATAACGGTTCCAAGTCGCCGAACCTTGCGGCTTGGAGATAACGGTTCCAAGTCGCGGTGCCTGGAGATAACGGTTTCAGGCACCTAGAAAAGTCCCGGCTTTTTAACGGGCGAGAAAGGGGAGGCGGCCTGGAGATAACGGTTCCAAGTCGCCGAACCTTGCGGCTTGGAGATAACGGTTCCAAGTCGCGGTGCCTGGAGATAACGGTTTCAGGCACCTAGAAAAGTCCCGGCTTTTTAACGGGCGAGAAAGGGGAGGCGGCTTGGAGATAACGGTTCCAAGTCGCCGAACCTTGCGGCTTGGAGATAACGGTTCCAAGTCGCGGTGCCAGGAGATAACGGTTTCGAGCACCTAGAAAAGTCCCGGCTTTTTAACGGGCGAGAAAGGGGAGGCGGCTTGGAGATAACGGTTCCAAGTCGCCGAACCTTGCGGCTTGGAGATAACGGTTCCAAGTCGCGGTGCCTGGAGATAACGGTTTCAGGCACCTAGAAAAGTCCCGGCTTTTTAACGGGCGAGAAAGGGGAGGCGGCTTGGAGATAACGGTTCCAAGTCACCGAACCTTGCGGCTTGGAGATAACGGTTCCAAGTCGCGGTGCCTGGAGATAACGGTTTCAGGCACCTAGAAAAGTCCCGGCTTTTTAACGGGCGAGAAAGGGGAGGCAGCTTGGAGATAACGGTTCCAAGTCGCCGAACCTTGCGGCTTGGAGATAACGGTTCCAAGTGTGGTGCCTGGAGATAACGGTTTCAGGCACCTAGAAAAGTCCCGGCTTTTTAACGGGCGAGAAAGGGGAGGCGGCTTGGAGATAACGGTTCCAAGCCGCGGTGCCTGGAGATAACGGTTTCAGGTCGCCGAACCTCGCGTCATAGAGAAATTCGAAAAGATGAGACTTTTGTCGCTAACCAGAATTTTATCTCGTGCGTTGTTTATTGGGAAGTTTTCGGCCAAAAGAGTTTGGTCGTGCAATATAGGTCGCTTATAACCCTGTTAAAGGAGTAATGACAAAAAGACTCATTAAAAATAGAACCATTTTTGAAAAAGCAAGTTTTAAAATGAGATTGTACGATAAATGTTAAACTTGCAAAAGTAAAGACCCTAACAATGGAGTAAGGCTGCCTAAAGACAAGCCTCACTCTTTTGGAGGGAGTAGTATGTATATAGATTAGATAAAGGGAAAGGAGTCTTCGATGAACTATCGAAGCAAAAATAGCGACAAAAGTAAAGAACTTAAAAGCAAAGAAATTAGCCAAAAGAGAGTTTAATGTCTAAGTCGCAAACCGCGACACCACAAACCACAAATTCAAATGTCTAAGTCGCAAACCGCGACATCCAAAGCAAAAGCAGTTAAAAAAGCAGAAAAAGTAATTTGTTCAATACAGACCAAAAGATACTGTTTTGAAAAGCGAAACCAATAAGATCAAGAGGTAGAAGTTTGATTCCCGCCGGAAGCGGCTTGGGCAGCGCGAATGGCTTCACGGGCAGCTTGCTTGGCATCAAAGAGAGCTTTGGACTTCTCACCAATTAAGTTTACCCACAGGGTCAGAGCATCTTTTTCGATGATTGCGGGAGGCGACCAAAATGGCTTGCCCAAAAGCTTGTCCTCTGCGGCCAAGCTCTTAAGCTCGCCATCTGCATAAGGAACCAAAGAATGGCCATGGCGGCAAAAGTCGCTGAAAATCTGTTCGGAGCCCCATTTGGCGAGAAGTTCAGGGGTGATTGCTGGAATATCCTCTGCGCTAGCTGCTGCTGCCCGCATAGCGTGGAGCAGAGCCTTGTCATACATATCCATAGCATCATCCTCAGCTTTCTGTTTATTTGCGGCAATCTCCTGAACCAGTTTAGCATTCGTGTCCGCCTGGGCCAAAATCTCAGCTTGTAAGGCCTGGACCTTCTCTTCTAATTTCAGCTTAAGGGAAGAGACCTCGTCGGCTTTGTTTTCGGCTTCCAGGGCCCTATTCTCGCTAATTTTAAGCGCCTCCTCCATCTTCAGTTTTCCAGTGCGATATGTCGCCAAATCCTTCTCCATATCAACGCATTTGTTCTTGTATTTCTCTTTCTCGCCCAGAGCTCGCTTGCGAGCTTTTTCCGCTTTGTCAGAATCACGAACCAAGCGATTATACTTAGTCCTAAACCCATGCAGAGTACTTGCAATCTGTAAGGGCAACGAGAAAGAGTTAGCGCCTCAAGAAAAATGGTAAAGCTTAAAGTAAAAGGCGGCAAGGATTACCCCACAAAGTTCGAGGCCGGCGAAATTCAGAGACAAGTCAAAATCCTGACCCACCACTTCAGCTATTGCCGCCTTGTCGCCAGCGCGTTCAATTATGCCAGCCCCTATCACACTGTTGGCGGCATCACGTGAGTAGATATCAAAACCTCTTAACTCGGGGACAGAAGCAATCTCCACGCTTAAGTCATAGAGGCGATCTGGGTCGCTGGGCATCTCGAACCCTTCTCGCAGCCAACTAACCAATTGCGCCTCCGCCTCTGAAGTTTCCTCCACCACAACAGTTTCGGGATCATCCTCAGTGCGGATGCGCTTTTGAGAGCGGGAACCGGATGGCTGAGGGGAGTTAACAGGCGGGATTGGCTCAATGTTTTCAACGGCGACTTCAGTTTCTTGTTCAACATTTTCTATCTCAACCATCTCCTCATCTCTTAAAACCAAGTCGGAGGACCGCACGGGGGTCTTAGCGCGGCTTGCTTTTCTAGAATGGCCAGCGGCCTTCTCAGCGGCAATGGCTTCTTTCTCGCGAGCCTTGGCCTCTGCATCATCCCCGTGTCTAGAAATGGGAATGGTTACTTCAGCAGTCTTCAGTAAGTCCGTTTGTCGGGCATTAGTAAGCCGCTTGCGGCGAGCATCAGAGTTTTGGGCAGCTGCGTGTCTATCGGAGATATCCATAAGTCTAAATTCTGAAACAGAGCGGCAAGTGGGTTAGCGTAAAGAAGAAAAAATGAAAGCAAAGGGACGAAGGTGGGCGAGAAACATACTTAATACATCATACATAACGCTACATCAGTGGTCTTTTATCTGATATGGTCCACACTCTGCGGTAAAGCAATTCCCGGAGTGGCGGTCCCAGCCAGGGTAAGGGTCAGGTTGAGTGATGGACAGGCGCGGCTCCTCATCAGGACAAGTGAAGTCAGTAAGGCCGGCTTGTCTAAGTACGGATGGGCTAGATAAGATATCCCGCCACGAGAATAGAGCTAACCCCGAAATGTCGGCATTAGCTAGCATCGTAAAGATCCTTTCTTTCAACCTCGTGTCGCCAGAGACTAAGGCTTTCCGAGTTTCAATCTTGGGGTGGATGTCGCCTAGATCGCACGGGTGGGTCCAGCCCACGCGGGAAGTGATGAAAAGAGGGTTGGACTGCCAGTTATGTACTTTCCGGGGTAGAGGGGTCAAGAGCCTTGGGTTTTTTGTATTTAATGGAAAGGCGATTTTCGACGACGCCTCCCCGCTGAGTTACTGAAGTATAGCCATCAAACAAATGAACAAGCAAAGGGACGGAAGGCTCTTGCCTTAAACATATACAGATCACTAGATAACTGGTGAGAACCCTAATCGCATTGGGGTGCAAATCAACTATGGCAGCCTGAGCCTTGAACAAGACTGCAACTATAAATGGGTCAATGGGAATACGCAAGCCAGCGGCAAGTTGCGAAGGGTAGACTATGACTCCATCATTCCTATGTCGCATGGCGTGAGGGATAAGTCGCCCGTATATTGTTCTATGTGATAATCATTGGGGTTAATCCCATAAGTGACGTGGTAGTGGGTTCGAAAGTCTGTGGAAGAGGAGCTACTAGCTCCTGCGGCATCAGATTTGGAAGAGCCTTGCGAGATGGGCGGTCGCATCGAAGTTTCGGCGGCCAGGGTGTCTGATACATCGTGGCTGGACGTTGAGTTTGAGGAAGACATGTCGCTACGGTTCTTGGAGTGGTTAGCTTTGTTTATAGAAGGGAGGACTATGTAAATTGGGGGCTGCGAGATAGTCAACGTCAGAGAATTCAGTCTCAGAAAAAGGAATGTAGAAATCGCATATATGGGCGCAAAGTTCATGAGTTGTGAAAAAAGTTTTCATGGGAGTGGACTTGTGCAAAAAAGGGGGACCCCTAATTTCTAAGGCATTTAATATGGCGACATCTGCCCCATGTCGCATAAGCATGAAGTTGAGATCCTCACGCGGGATACGAGCCCACATCCCCATGTCCATTCTATAAAACCCCCCAGTTTTCTTGTTTTGGCCAAACCTAACAGTCTTAGAACATGACTTAGTTCTTGCCATAGTATGAGAAATGGAAAATGCGAGAAATGAAGCGGGAATTTAAGCGAGAACTTAAGCGGGAATTCAAGAAATTATAAGTTGGTACCTGGAAATCTGCAGAAATCAGGTTAAAGATTGCAGATTGGCCGGACGGTGACTTGAAACTCTTGAAAACCTTTGAGTTCCCTTGCAAACGTCCCAGATTGGCTCGAAATTAGAGTAATAATGAGGGGAAATTAAAGGAAACGCGAACGGAGTAGAAGGGGGAACTTTAAAACAATCGAAGTAACCAGAAATTGCGATCGACGGAAAGTCTGCTGCCGGTGACCTCTAAGAAACGAGAGAGACAAATGGGTAGAGAAGGGGAAGACGGCGTTAGTAAAGGATTTTATAGAAGTGGAAAGGTTTTTGGGGGCATTAATCGAGGCGTATTCAAAAGGGTTTGATTTTCGAAATTCCCCCCCTGTATTATTGGTACTTACACTACTAGAAACAGGCCTTTTACCGACGGAAATTTCCGTCGGTAAATCCACTTATCCGTCGGTAAATGGTTATTACCGATGGAATGAGTCCGTCGGTTTCCGTCGGAAATAATTGGTTGGTAATACCGACGGACCAAATTCGCCGGTATTTCCGGCGAATTTTCCGCCGGAAAATATAAAATTCCGCCGGAAATCGTCCGTCGGAAATGAGTAATGCCGGCCGGTTAACCGGAGAGATTGCCGGAGTTTACCGATGGAAATATCCGTCGGTAAATATCAAAAAAAATAAATAAAACCCATTACCGACGGTTATAACCGTCGGTAAAAATAAAATTTACCGTCGGATATGTCCGTCGGAAATCTAAATCGAATCCGACGGATATATCCGTCGGTAATGGGATTTATTATTTAATTTTTTTATTATTTTCCGACGGATATTTCCGTCGGAAATTAGAATTATTTATTTTAATTATACTACCGACGGAAATATCCGTCGGTAATCCAACGTATTTTAAAAAAATTCTATTTTATTATTAATCCACTGTAAACTGTCAAACCTGTTTAAACAAATCCGAAAATAAAATAAACGCAAACAACATACAAACATCAAACATACAAACATCAAATAAACTCAAACTGTATCAAGCAACCTAAAGCGAAAGGGGAAAAGGGGAAAGGGAAGGGGAAAGAGGAAAGGGAAAGGGGAAACGGGAAAAGGGAAAAGGGGAAAGGGAAAGGGGAAAGGGAAATTGTTTCGCTTGGGGAAAAGGGAAGGAAATGGAAAGGGAAACAAAATATATTTGTTTACATTACATGCCGGCCAAATAAAATGAATGTCAATCAACCACGACCCCGACCACGACCCCGACCCCGACCACGAGCGCCTTGTCGCTACCGCTACCATCGCCACTACCACCGCCACTTCCCTAAGGTATTGACCGGCCGACTCCATCGAAGCGTTACCGCTATTACGTGGCGTGGCGTGGCGTGGCGTGGCCGCAAATTCATGGTAGCCAAGTATTGTTGCACGCGCCGGTCAAGCTGTTGAGCCAATATACTAGCCACTGGGCCTCCACCGGGTGCATACGGAGTGCACTCGGGCCTCCACTCGGGCCTCCACACGGCTCTGGATCTGCTCCACTCGCTTCTCAACCTCTCTGTTCACCCGTTCATCAAACGCTTCTTGATCCACATGATGGCCCGCCGGAGGAAGAAGATGAAAAGTATGAAGTAGTAGGGCTGCGGAATGGCATGTTAAAATACCCCGCACCATGTCCTCCGAATCCAGGCAAGCGATCTCCCTTCGGTTGCTTGCCGTCGAGGACAATGGCCGCCCAAAGCTTTTCACGAAAGGCGGGCCGCTCGGTGCTCTCAGGAGCCAAACTTCCTTCTTCAATAGCCTCCTCACGAGCCCGCCTATCATACTCTTCCTGAAAAAAAAAAATACATTATACACTATGGTAGAAAATAATATTTCTTTAACTAAATAATTTATTATTTACTAATAGAAAATATATAATTTACTAATAGAAAATACTATTAACACTTACAAAAAGGGTCTGGTAATAAGGATTGACCCATTGTGGCCCTGAGCCATCGCGGCCTCCGTAGTATGTGTAGCCGAAATACGGCAGGCGAAAGATCAGCCTCATCATTTCCGTGTTTCTTAATCTTAACATATAAAAAAATTAAAACTTTAAGATATTGATTATCAAATAATAACAATATATGAATCAAATAAAGTAATAACAATATATGAATCAAAGAAAACCTTGCAAACATAACAAAATCCAAGCACAGAGGTCACACATTATGATAGTACTTCAAATGTCATGACCAACAAAAAGATACGATTCAGTATGCTTACAGATTTAAATATAGCAGTTACATTAGAAAAACTAGAACTTAACATTCAGATTTTTCATCAAAGAAGAAACATCTTCCACATTTCCCTCTAATGTAAGTTTCCAATCTCTGCTTTCAATTGTAACTTTTACTTCATCCCTATCGGAAGAAGACGATCCTTCTTCGAAATTGACATCTTCAGAAAGTGCAAAAGCTGGAGGTGCAAATAGAGGCCTTTTTTTAATAGCCGCCTGGGCTGCATCAAGAGAATGAAATCCCTTGTACACAGAATTGGAGAAACCATTTACTTGTGCTTTACATGCATCCCAGCTTGTGTAGATGCCCGGGATGCGTCCGACCCAGACAACATAATAACAATATGCCATATGTTTCTATAAAAAAGAATGTGATTTGCTAATCAACTCTACATTATATAAGAGAATATTATTTGAATTTTTTTATTTTTTTAAAAAAAAAGAGCATCGAAACCACTAATGTCGAACAAAACGCAAGGCGGCCTAAAATTCACAAAATATACCAATACCAAAATCACAAGAACTTCGGCCATGAACAAAACTCGAAAGAGACCTAAATCCAAAATCACAACACATGAGCTATGAAAACAGAAAATCAAATGAAAAATCAACGAGTCAAAAAAGGCATACTTTCGTAATCAATACTTGAGAGAGAGAAAGAGAGCTTACGGCGTAGGAGACAACCGACGCGATGGCTGGCGGTTGGCGGCAACGCAAGAACTCAGAGGCGACTGCCGAGAGAGAGAGAGAGAGAGAGAGAGAGAGAGAGAAAGCGAGTGAGAGAGAGAAATCGAGTGAGAGAGAGAAAGGGATTGAGAGAGAGAAAGAGAGCTTACCGGCCGGCGGCGGCAACGACGAGCGGCTTCCACTTGGCCGACGGCGTTTGTTCGCGAATTCGATGAGAGAGAGAGAGAATGAGAGGGAGAAATCGAGTGAGAGAGGAATTAAGCGATTGAGAAGAAACTTACCGTAGACGGCGACGGCAACGGCGGAGGCGATAGGTTTCCGTTCGCGGCCCGGAGAGAGACGAGGAGAGGCGACGTAAAATGAAGAAATGGGATCTGTTACATTATATATAGGGCGTGTTTACCGACGGATATGTCGTCGGTAATACTGGCAGTCGAGTGTCCGTCGGCAATACCAATGAATTACCGACGGACTTTTTAAATTACCGACGGACTACACGAAATTTTTTAAAAAAATAATTCCCGGTAAAATGAAATTAATTTCCGTCGGTAACTGGTTTTTTTCCGTCGGTATTACCGACGGACAAGGTCCGTCGGTAAATGTCCGTCGGTAAACACACTGTTTCTAGTAGTGTTATTTAGAAAGACGGCACGAATTCCAAGGGAGGCGTACGGCCACCAAACCGTCCTAAACGGCTAACCCCTGGGTGACACGTGGCAAGTAGGTGTCAGTTAAGCCCTGCTTCGCGCCAAAATGAGCGCACACTGGCGAGAACCTGGAGGGGACTAGGAAAGTTCTCGCCTGGACCATGAATAGTCCAAGGCTTGAACTTGGGGGCTTCTGATGCGACTATGGAAAATGGATTGGGCCAAGCCACTGTAGATAGGCCCAATATTTAGACATGGGCCGAACCTTCTGGTTTAGGCCGTGCGACTGTGGCCACGGCCCATCGGCGACATTAGAGGATTCGGCCACATGGGCTAAAGAGCGACAATGACCATAAAGCGTGAGAGTATTATAGCGGGAACAATGGAATCATGCGAGTAGCGCAATCAAGCGTTGACGAGATCATCCTACTTGGCATCTGGGGAAAGTGCATTCCCCCTGAAGTAGGCGGCTTGGGATGGCATCACAAAGGTCGCTCGTCTTCCCTTTGGTTGCCGCCAGGGCGATATGGGCGCTTGGGCGTTTCCGGAACCACACTCTGGTTGGCGCCTACGCTCCTAACCCTAAATACCCTTGATAGATGATTTATGTGACAAGGTAAATAGTGAAATCCCACTATCTTTGAGTTGGTTGAGACCATTGGCTGAATGATTGACAAGTGTCCCCCATGTGCATGGCACATGGGGGGCTTGGGGTATAAAAAAGAGAGACCCTCTTCATTTACAGGTATGTTTTTCTCTCTCTACTCTCTCTCTCTCTAAAACCTCCATTGTTATACCACCTTCCTTCTCCATCAAACCTTACTCTCACGCCGGAGGGGGTACGCCGGAGACACCCCCGGCCTAGTTGACGTGTGTTTCTTGTGTGTAGGCCGACCATCAAAGGGGAAGCTGCCGGAGTATCCATTCCACTTCAGTTCCAGTACAACCTCAGATTTTTCATGGTAGCATCAAAGGGCCTTATTTAGATAGAGTCAAAATTGATCATCGGTGGTATACTTTGATTGGTCATAACTCATAATATGAGAAAATCAAATACTCTCTCCGCCACTTTTGACTTTTAATAGTCTAACATCAATGATTTTATAATCAAATATTAATATCAATTCAATCATCCTAATCAAATTTTAAAAATTATTATTAATAAATTTTTAGTGATTTATCAGTAAAAAATTTAGAATTTCATTAGAATAATTAATTTGATATTAATATTTGGGCACAATTTACTTTTGTTGACTATGAAAAATTAAAAGTGGCCAAGCATTTTGAGACGGAGAAAATATATTATTACAAAAATAATAATACCTTCGTCCCACTTCAAGAGTCCTACTTTTCCTTTTGGTTCGTCTCAGACTAAGAGTTCTACTTTGCTTTATTTCCAAAATGACAAATAATGAATAGTGTTTTGGACATTTATATCCTCTTCTGTTCATAGAACTACAAATAAATCAATACTTACTACACTACTTACTTGAATTATAAACAATATTTTGGACAATTATATCCTCAATTCACTTGCCATTGTTTACTCATTTTTTAGTGTTTTCTGAACCTGAAGGCGGTCTTTCTGATACCTTTCCTTCGGCTTATCATGATGCTCGCACTTATGGGGGCATTGTAGGCGGTGTTCATGTTGATCCGAGGGCTCCAATGGCTGATGGCGATAATTTTGAAGATTATTATGATGAAGAAGATGGATTTCAAAAGGTTAAAGGGAAACGAGGAAAATCTGGATCGAAAGCTAAAACAAAAAGCATCATGCCTAAAAGGCCTTGGAATCCTAAAAGGCGATTTGATTGACCTTTTCTTTATTTTATTTTCTGTCTTTCTTTAATTATTGTACTTTTGAATTTTTATTTTAATAAAATTTAGGGGGCATTGCCCTTTTCGTTTAAAAAAAAAAAAATTAATAAGTGTGCAAACATTAGGTATGACTCTTAGTTCAGAACGGAGGGAGTACTATTTATCAATAAATTTTGTCTCACATTTGACAAGTTAACACTTTAATGAAGCATGGAGCATGTTTTGCTAGTATACCTTGTTAGAATTATACTATAATTGTGGTTATTTTAGAATTGAGACAATTTTTTGAAGTAAAATAAGTATTTTGAGACGGAGAGATTTGCATAATTATTTAATACTTTACATGTTATTATACATTCTTAAATTAAAAATAAATGAAAATTGATTGAAGACAAGATACACTATATTTCAAGATATATTTTATCTTAAAACAAGTGTGTTTATTATATTTTTGTGGCAACATTTATATTTGTTAATTAGAGAAGAAAAGAGAAGAGTATAATATTGTGAAATTAAAATTCCATTAGTGTCTTAATTTCAACATGCTTTATTGACCTAGGACTAGATCTTAGGTCAAAGGTCAACTCTTGTCCCCTTAATCATTTTGGCTTAAGCCTCACACCTTTGGGTTGCAAAACAGCATAACTTAACTTGGACTAATTTAAGAAACAATTCAACATTATATAGCCAAAACTTATGAAACAAAATATACAAATTAATTGGTCATTTAAAACTTTTTAAGATTACTCAGTATGTTTTAAAATATATACTCCCTCCGACCCAATCTAAATGTCTCAACTTTTCTTTTTGGGTGTCCCATTTAAAATGTCTCAACCCAAAAAAGAAAAGTTTTTATTACTATTCCACCCACTCATTCTGTCTCCTACTTTACTTTTACACTCACAACATTCTCTCTCCTAACTATTCCTCCCACTCATTCTCTCTCCTATTTAATTTTTCATACTCACAATATTTAAATTTTTTCTCTTTCTTACATCACTTTCCTTAATTCCCGCGCCAAACTCATTTTGAGACATTTAGATTGGGATGGAGGGAATATTTATTTTTGTTATAGAGAGCAGAAAATGAACATTTATTTATGACAAAGAAATAGTAATTATTTTACATTTTCCCACTATCTTATATCTCAAACCTTAGATAGGGGTCTTAGATAGGGGTGTTAGCGATTCGATTCAAATCGCGGTTTGAGATCGAATCGAACCGAAACAAATCATACGATTTATTTCGGTTTTTAAGCACAAATGGTTTGGACCGGTCTCAAAAATCGTTAAATCATATGGTTCGATTTAGCTTGTCGCCTGACTTTCCAGACCGAATCAAACCAAACCAAATCAAACGAAACCAAATGACGGTTTGAGACTGCCAAACCGGCCCATCAGACCGAACCACCAAACTAAAACACCATACCAAACCTTCAGACCAAACCATCAAATCAAACCACTAGCTCGAACCACTATATCGCATATATTAACGTAAATTAGATCAGCAAATAATATATATTACATCATACTAATACTAACTCCTGATTTGCATGATATTTAATATTGATTTCATCATTTATTATATTAATTGTGATACATAACTAATCAAGTTGTTTGCACGACAGTATATAGTGTGTTTTCTTTCCTTCAGCTTTTCTCTTCTTCTAGTCTCTTTCTTCATTCGACATTTCTCTTCAACTACCCCATCCCTTGCTCTTCCTTCGTGATTACGGAAGATTTACACAAATTTGAAGTGAGTTGCAAGCGTGGTTCGAATCGCGATTTGAATCACAGTTTGAACCGCAGTCTATATCATGGTTTGAACCACGGTTTGAATTGTGGTTTGAACCACAGTTTGAACGAAATAATTGAATCGCGATTTGAATCAAATCGAATCAAATCATGACGGTTTGTTTCGGTTCGATTTGAACTTTTTTATGATTCGATTGAATCTAAATATTTTCCAAACCTTTGATTATTGGTTTGTCCGTATATAAATTGGCCGAAACCGAAGCAAACCAAAACATTCACACACCTAACCATAGAGGCTTAAAGAATTTTTTCCCAAATAATCCCGTTTTACTTTTTTATTTACCAAAATGACTTACTGTTCAAACTATTGCCCAGAATGTCCTCTTTTTTGAAACTCGCTACACCGTGTAGCGAGTTTGACTAGGGTTGGTCAAAACTCGCTACACCGTGTAGAGAGTATAGGGCAATTAATTAGGCCGTTGGGAAATTAATTACGGCATTTAATTAAACAAAACTCGCTACACGGTGTAGCGAGTTTGTATTAAACTCGCTACACCGTGTAGCGAGTTATTTAAAACCCTTTTTCACCAGTTTACGTCTTCATTCAAACAATCTGAAAGAAAAAAAAACTCCAGTTGAGTCCGCCGCCTAGCCCAGAGAGAAGAAGAGAAGAAGGGAAGAAGAAGAAGAAGGATCGATCAACCAAGGAAGAATTTGTCAAGTAATTCAACCTTTTTTTAATTGTAAGTTTAAATTTTTGTATTGTATTAAATTTTTACTTTGATTTTATTATTTATTTACTTATAATTTATAATTTTTTTTAATTTTTTATATGATGTTGTAATTGCATTTTGATGACATTGTTTATACACAAATTAGTCTCAAGCAATTTTTTTTGATTTTTTTTATATTTAGTTTTTTTAATCCGAATTTTTTTATTATTTAGTTTTTTTAATCCGAATTTATAATTCAATCAAGGGAATTTGTTATTATATTTAGTTTTTTTAATCCGAATTTTTTTATTATTTATTTACTTATAATTTATTTACTTACAATTTAGGATTTTTTTTGATTTTTTTTGATGTCATTGTTAATCCAAAAATATGAATATTTGTTTAATTACTCTCATACCTTAGTCAGTATAAGAACAGCACCAACACCTATGTGACTTCCGCCCTCACTATCTCTCATCACTTTATCAGCAATGTAAGCATCAATGGTATCAGTAGGATCCTTCAATACCAAATGCACAAAGCCATGATCACTTCGATTAAACTCCTTCACAACCACAACAACCTAATAGAACAAAAAAAATATAATGATCAATTATTTATAAATTTCAACCTTAACTATAATTAAAATAAAATAATATACCTGTTCCACCCTCTCATATTTTTGGCATTTCTCCTTCACCATTCTCAAGGGATAATAAGTACCCTCTGCAGTGAGATAGTCCATCGCAGAAAGCCAAGCTTTGCCCTGAAAATCATCATCTTCCACCGGCTCTTCAAGTTTTTTACGTATCGCCTCTTGGGTCGACTGAGCGGGGGGTCCCTGAGAAACATGAGCTTTTCCGGTGCGATGCCGACACATGGCGGCCTGTGCTTCACCCGGGACCGGGTATGATATGACGCGGTGGAGATTCTCTCTCTTGTTCGATTTGAGGCGGTGGAGACGGTGGAGATTGAAACTCTCGTTCAATTTGAGAGAGATTAGATAGACGATTGGAGGTTTGACCGGGATGTCCTGGAAGAGGTTTTCGTCCAAGATACCAGCGGGATTTTGAAGGATCCATTTTGAGAGAGATAGATGAAAGATGGACTTAAGAAAGAAAGAAAGAAAGAAAAGGGAGAAGTGGACTGAGAAAGGAAGAGAATGGTAAGTTTTGTTGGGACTGACGGAGAGGAATAAGTAGGGGTTTGGAATATATTAAACTCGCTACACGGTGTAGCGAGTTTGACTTAAATCTGGTCAAAACTCGCTACACCGTGTAGCGAGTTTTGTTTAATTAAATGCCGTCATTAATTTTCCAACGGCCTAATTAATTGCCCTATACTCGCTACACGGTGTAGCGAGTTTTGACCAACCCTAGTCAAACTCGCTACACGGTGTAGCGAGTTTCAAAAAAAAGATCATTCTGGGCAATAGTTTGAACAGTAAGTCATTTTGGTAAATAAAAAAATAAAACGAGATTATTTGGGAAAAAATTCGAGTCTTAAAACTCAAATTAATGATACAACATAGCATGTCTTCACTGTGTGAGATAAAACTTAATTATCTTAATTAAGTTCTTGTCATACCATGAAAGCCTGATATCATCTTAAATATCCAACTCATCTTATTTAAGCCGTTAGAGAGAGGCTTAAGAATTAAGCTTTCAATTAAATAATTTTCGTCGTATTTAATAGACCGTGTAAGCATTAAGAATTACAGACAGAAATTCTTCTTCTTCAGAAGACAATTAACTAATTAAAAAATTTTAAAAAATAAAAAAATTAATTAACTGAAAATAAGACTGACCTTGTCTCTCAGCTTGTCATGCTTATTACTACTTATATTAAACAGCTAATCATTGCTGATTTAATTAAGGAAAGTTTATTAAGAATGGGAAATTTGAAGCAGTAAATTTGTGGGTGACTCAAACAGCTAATCATTGCTGATTTAGACTCATTATTGTTTTGGTTCCCCACGTTTCGACTTGGTAAGGATGATGTCTACCTTTCCAATACTATGTTCAAAACATTCCCATTTCAATATAAATATACTCCCTCCTTTTCAATAAAAGTTTCACCAATTTTTTAAAATAACATCCCGTTAAAAGTTTCACATTTTCTAAAATGGCAAAGAATTTTTACTATTTCACTCACTCATTCTCTCTCCTATTTCACTATTACACTCACAACACTTTTCAAATTTACTATTTCCTCCACTCATTCTCTCTCCTATTTTACTATTACACTCATAACATTTTTTTCACCCTTAATTTGCATACTAAGCTAAAATGGTGAAGCTATTATCAGGACGGAGGAAGTATACTCCATCCGTTCCACTAAAATTAAAATTGTTGGATCAAATATGGAGATTAAAAAAAATTATTAATGGAGTAGATGTTGTGAGTATAAAAAATGGTGCAAGAGAAAAAAAGTAAGAGAAATAATGAGTGAAAAGTTTTTATAAGTGTGAAATTGGGTTTCACTAAAATAAACATTTACATTTTGGGTTGTTTTATTTCGAGTGAAACACCCAAAATGACAAAATATTTTATTTGAGCGAAACGGATTATATATTATATATCATTTATTTTTATTTATTTTTAATTTTTTTTCTCCCTCCTTCCCAAATTAAACGTTATTGACAAAATATAATTTATTAACGTCTATTAAACTTTAACAAAAAACTTACAAAAATTTGATTATTCTAATAAATATTAAAAATTATTATTGAGAATATTTTTAATAGTTAATGGTGAATTAACAAGATTTTCATAGTAATAATCAAATTTTCCATAAGTTTTTGATCAATTTGCAAAGGCGACAAAATGGATGTTTCTGTTTATTAAAAGTATTATGCTTAAAACTATTGTACATGATACAATGTCCAGTAGTTTATAGTTTAACAAATTTTAATGAATATACCTAATGATCAAATATTGCCACTCCTATGAAAATGTAATCAACTTGACATTCTTTTGCTTTGATTTTGAAATTTAAATTGAGATGAAGGAACTATAGTATATTCTTCCTCACTAAAAAGTCATTTTTTTGTGACAAAAGTGAAGTAGTCAAAACAAAGAGACAAGAATATATATTTCATATCATATGTTCCATAATAAATTTCATAATTCATGACTTAATTATATTCTTATTAAAAAACGTGACCCTTAAATTGATTTAAATTGGGATGGACCAAAAAAATGCGACAATATACCAAGAGAGTATAAATTGATAATGTGTATATAATTCATTTTTTGAGAAACAATTACGTACATCATTTATATATTCATGTACATCGTACTTGCTCATAAATATTCACAAACTTGTGATTGGGGTTAGAATTAACAAAATGTAAATTATTTTATTCTTAAATACTCCCTCCGTCCAAATACATACTTCACGGTTACTGTTCACGCGTGAATTAAGGAAAAAAATAATGATATAATATTGTGAGTGTAAAAGTAAAATATGAAAGAGAATGAGTGGAGAGAATAGTAAATTATAATGGTGTTGTGAGTATTAAAATAATGTAGGAGACAAAGTGTGAAGTATGTAATTGGACGCCCAAAATAGAAAGTGTGAAGTATGTAACTGGACGGAGGGAGTATACAATATGTGATCCTATTTTCTCTTATTTTTTTGTCGGTAAGTTAATAATAAACGATCCAAACTTGAGAAACATAAGGAAAACGTGAAAATTTCCAAACATTGGAATATGATGAAATCCTTATACAATATTTGTGCTTGTACTTTGTAACAATCTGAGCTCGAAAAATTACGCTACAGTAACACCCCGATCTATCGACCACAAACAACTTAGGGTCTATTAGCTTTCCACAGATCCATCCAAAACTGAGCTCGAGAAATTACGCTACAGTAACACCCCGATCTATCGACCACAAACAACTTAGGGTCTATTAGCTTTCCACAGATCCACCCAAAAATTCGTAAATGTCATTGGTGCTTGGAGGTAATGTAGTAAGAGCTTACATATATCACAAGCAATGCCCACATCTTTCTAATGTGTAATGAGGATATCACAATCTTCGTAATCAAATCCTTGCCATCTCCAGCAAGGTCCACCCAGATCGTACCCCTGGGTGAGAATTCAAGCCTTACGGTCGGGGTTCTGCTCTAATATCTGTAACGACCCAAACCCGAAAAGTCGGTCAGTTACATAAGTACCACCCATTGGCCATTGAGCTAAAACAACTTGGGTCCACTGACTTTTTCACAGGGTCCACCCAAAAGTCTATGAATGCTATTGTTGCCTATATGTAGTCAAAGCTTATATATCAAAAACAAATCCCACGTCTTTTAATGTGGATTGTGAATATCACAATTGTGAACCATGTCACTCAATGTTTAGTGTGCCAACAAGTGAAGTCAGAACACCAGAAACCAGCTTGACAACTATTACCATTACCATATCCGAGTGGAAGTAGGAGCATATTACAATGATTTTGTAACTAGATTGCCACCCCTATCAAAAATTGATCAAAAAGTGCCGCCCCTATCAAAATGATAAAGAATGTTTATTTTAAGTATAATTCTTAAGTCTGCTTGTTAGAATATTAGATAATATCATTTCCTTATTAGATAATATTAGATGTATATATTGCATATTTATCCCTTCCTTATTAGTTGATTGTATAGGGATCTTGTACCTAGTTTAGCTCCTAGATTAGTGCTACGGAATGAGCTGTGATGAGCACATCTTTTGTATATATTGTGACCTTAATGAATAAAAAAACCAAGGAAGATATTCTTATATGGTATCAAGAGTCCTAGGTTAATTCTTTCCTCAACAACTTCTTTTTTCCGCTGCGCCTTGACTCTGTAACCTCCTTCTTTCTTCTACAATGTCTTCCTCTCGTTCCATTCACCCGGCTCTTGTTGTTTCTAACATCAAGAACCACATATCTATGACCCTCGAATTGGAGAACGTACAATACGCTACATGGGCAGAATTGTTTAAAGTTCATGCCAAATCCCATTTGGTCATTCACCACATCATTCCTCCGACAAAAGGCAAAGAGAAAGTGCCTAAAACCGAAGAGGAAATTGAGCTGTGGGAAGTCCTTGACTCCACCGTCTTGGGCTGGATTTATTCCATTATATCGCCTGACCTTCTCACACCATTATGGTACCTGATTGCTTGGCTATGGAGGCTTGGAATAGCCTGCGAGAAATCTTTCAAGACAACAAAAACTCTCGAGCCGTGGCTCTTGAGCAAGATTTTTCTCGCACCATGATGGAAGATTTTCCCAACACTTCTTCCTATTGTCAACACCTCAAGCAACTTGCAGATCAGCTTAAGAATGTCGGGGCTCCGGTATCAAACGAGCGTTTGGTATTGCAAATGGTGGCTGGCCTCTCCGAGGCATACAGTGGCGTTGCAACCCTCCTACGTCAACACGATCCGCTGCCTAGCTTCACTAAGGCAAGATCTATGCTTACTTTGGAGGAAGCAGGCCTGAATAAAAAGGCCTCCATGGCCTCGGTAATGATGGCAAGAGAGACTGCTAATCCAGTTTTGGTGGTAGATCGTGCATCAACTACAGGGAATTCCAATGGTGGCCAACGGGGAAACAATCGAGGTACTGGGAGTAAGAGTGGCGGTTCTTCTGATCGTGGGAACAAGAAAAATAATGGTAAGGGTGGCAGCAAGGGTTCTCAAGCTTCTGCAGGTGCTAGTTCGAGAGGTAATAATGGTGGTAATCCTTCCAATGGTTTTTCTCAACCATGGGCACAAGCTGGAAATCAACAGGGCCATTGGGGGCCGAGCTGGTCATGGCCTTGGGCTCCTCCACCATGCCCATACCCATCCACACCGTCGTACTGGCCTAGGCCAAATTATTCTCATGCTCAGCCTCAACCCGGCATCCTTGGGTCACGGCCTCAGGCACATATTGCTTCCACTACTTCCTCACCGACTGACATAGAAGCAGCCATGTACACTCTGGGTCTTACACCACCACCAACTACACCTTGGCACATGGATACGGGTGCTACCTCTCACATGACATCCGAACAAGGTATTCTCTCGTCCTATTCTAATATGAGCAACAATCGTAATATACTTGTTGGGAGTGGCCACTCCATTCCAATACACGATTTTGGTAATTCAACTTTTCCTTTCCCTCATCCCCCATTCGTATTAAAGAATGTTCTTGATGCTCCTCGCCTAATTAAGAATCTCATTTCTGTTCGTATATTCACAACCGATAATTTCGTTTCTATTGAGTTTGACCCCTTTGGTTTTTCTGTGAAGGATTTCCAGACGGGGGCACGTCTAATGAGATGTGAAAGTCGTGGCGAGCTCTACCCTGTCACTCCCCATGTCACCACCAATAATACACATTCATCTGTTTTTGCTGCTATCACTCCTACTCTATGGCATCAAAGATTGGGGCATCCGGGGTCACCTGTGGTAGAGACACTTAGGAAGAATAAAATGATACACTATAGTCCGTCTCGTGTATCTAATATTTGTCATTCTTGTTCTTTGGGGAAACACATTAGATTACCGTTTGTTGATTCAAATTCTAGTACTTTTTTACCATTTGATATTTTGCATTGTGATCTTTGGACATCACCTGTATTAAGTTCTTCGGGACATCGCTATTATATGCTTTTGTTAGATGATTATTCCAATTTTCTTTGGACTTTTCCTTTAGCTAAGAAATCAGATGTTTATTCCACTTTTCTCTCATTTCAAGCATATATTTGAACCCAATTTGAACGTAATATCAAAAATATTCAAAGTGACAATGGTACCGAATTTGATAATGGGCATTTCTTGGAATTTTGTAAAAAGAATGGACTTGCTTTCCGTCTCTCGTGCCCTCATACTTCTTCTCAAAACGGAAAAGCGGAACGGAAAATTCGGTCCATTAATAATATTGTTTGGACTCTCTTGGTTCATGCATCATTACCACCCTCGTTTTGGCATCATGCACTCCAAATGGCCACATATCTCCTCAATATTATTCCAAGTAAACTCCTTGAATATAATTCCCCTCTAAAAATCCTCTATCAAAAGGATCCCACTTACTCCCACCTCAAAGTGTTCGGGTGTCTTTGTTACCCTCTTTTCCCGTCCACTACAATAAACAAGCTTCAACCACGGTCAACTCCGTGTGTGTTTTTGGGATATCCTCTTAATCATAGAGGTTTCAAGTGTTATGATTTGTCGTCACGGAAAATTATAATCAATCGCCATGTCCTATTTGATGAAATACAATTTCCGTTTGCTTCTTTACATACACCATCCACTACTTCCTACTCCTTCTTAGATGATGAGCCCAATCTTTATGTCAAGGCCCATTTATTTTCTCCACTTCTTTGAGGGCTGCCATATGCTCTTCAATACCTTACATTTACTCGGTCGGATCTTACGTATGCCGTCCAACAAGTTTGCTTGTTCATGCATGCTCCTAGAGAAGAGCATATGGCAGCCCTCAAACGTATCCTAAGGTACCTAAGCGGCACTCTCACGCATGGCTTGCACTTGAGTCCGTCTTCATTTACCTCACTTCGGTGTTTCACAGATGCGGACCGGGGAGGATGTCCCGACACGCGTAGATCCACCTCCGGATATTGTGTTTTTCTCGGAGATAACTTGATATCTTGGTCCGCTAAACGTCAGGTTACACTTTCTTGTTCTAGCACTGAGGCGGAGTATCGGGGAGTTGCTAATGTCGTTTCGGAATCATGTTGGCTTCGGAACCTATTACTTGAGCTCCATTGTCCAGTATCCAAGGCCACCTTAGTATACTGCGACAATATTAGTGCCATCTATTTGTCGGGAATTCCGGTTCAACACCAACTCACCAATCATGTAGAGATGGATATCCATTTTGTGCGTGAACATGTTTCTTGTGGGGATGTCCGTGTTATACACATTCCCTCCCGTCACCAGATTGCGGACATTTTTACAAAGGGACTACCGCTGATTTTGTTCGAAGATTTCCGGTCCAGTCTCAACGTCCGTCTCCCTCCCGTTTCGACTGTGGGGGAGTGTTAGAATATTAGATAATATCATTTCCTTATTAGATAATATTAAATGTATATATTGCATATTTATCCCTTCCTTATTAGTTGATTGTATAGGGATCCTGTACCTAGTTTAGCTCCTAGATTAGTGCTACGGAATGAGCTGTGATGAGCACATCTTTTGTATATATTGTGACCTTAATGAATAAGAAAACCAAGGAAGATATTCTTATACTGCTAAAAATAATAGTGCTCAAAATCAAAGTTTAAGCAAATACGACGGTCTAAAATAATAATAAGCAAAAACACATATGAGAGTGGAACTATATTCTTTGACCTTAAATTATACTCCCTCCGTTCCAGCCCAGTGTACACTTATTTCCCTTTTGGTCCGTTCCAGTCCAGTGTGAACTACCATAAATGGTATGTCCTTTAATATTTTATATTCTCTCTACCCCACCCACTCATTAACTCCACTCATTCTTCACCACACAATTTATTCAACCAACCTACTATTTACTCCACTCATTCCCTCTCTTCATTTTCTACCACACATTTTCATTATCTTAATAATATTTCTTAATCTGCGTGCCTTGGTCAATGGTGCACATTTAGGTGGGACGGAGGGAGTAGTCTTTTGGCCATAAAAATGTTGGGATTGGAGTCAAAACCAAGGAGAGGATCAAAACCATGGAGGACTGTTGAGGAGAGCGGCCGCGCTCGTGGTGGAGGGCGACCGCGCTGAGAGGTCGGACGATGGTGAAGAAGTCTGTCGATGAGGGCGGCCGCGCTGGGGGTGCTGCGCGACCGCGCTTGTGGCGGACGGTTTCTTCTGCAGAGGCGTGTAAGGCTTGGAGTGGAATTAATTTTGGTAACAAATTGATTCCTAATTTATGTGATACTCCTTCCATGTCAAGGACTCCGGGTGAATCAGGTTTTGATTAGGAATAGGTTTTGTATCCCTATAAATATATTGTGACTACCACCATATTATTTGTACCTAAAAGGGGAGAAAGTTAGGATATCAAGAAGAGCTACAAAATAGTATAGAGGAGGGGGCCGGCCTAGGAGAGCCATGGGGGCGATCCTACAACCCGGCCATGACTGTGTTATTTTGTGTGTTCTTGGGGGGGTGAGATAATGTATATGAGAGATTGCTCATGGAGAGTTACTATGCTAGATCTGTGTGAGTGCATATGTAAAGTTGTAATCCTTCATATATTATTATAGTGATGTCCCGCTTGGTGCCTCCTGGATGTAGTTCACGAGTTGGTGAATGAACCGGGTTAACAAATTATCGGTGTTCTTGTTCTTGTTCTTTCATATTATCATGTGTTGATTTATTTTCTCCATGTTGATGACTGCTAGTATGGGCTAGTGGATGTGGTGATCCCCCCAATTTCACAACAACTGGTATCAGAGCTTTTGGTTCGAGATCTAGGAGAAGATCCAAGGTGAAGAAAAGAGACAACAGATTTTTGTGCAGATTCTTCGTGTGGAAGACGTGCAGGGATTTGAGAGCTTCTAGGGTTTATGGTCGAAGCAAGACACGTGCCAAATAGGTCTACGATCGTGCGGAAGATCGGTAAGTCTGAAGAGTTCGTTTGTTTCTTGTTGAGATCTGCAGAAATTCGAGGTGGAATTTTTGGAGATGCAGAGATCAAGAGATGTTCAAGGGTTATTGGGGCAGTCAAGGTGGTTGGAGAAAAATATGAAAGAAAAGGAGTCTAAGTCGGAGGAGTTGGTGAGATCAAACAGGAAAAATCGTCGGAACAGCTTTACGGAGCCGAGGCGGCCGCGCTTAGTGGTGGTGCGCGACCGCGCAGTTGGACAGAGAATGAAGCTTGGCGAAATCCATTTGTGCGCGACCGCGCTGGAGGTGCTGCGCGACCGCGCTCGTGACGGGGAAGGGATTTCTGCAGCTGGTTTGTTTCCTATTTTGATACAATCTTTCGTGCAAAGGTGAGTGGTATAAGCCGGTTGGACCACGTGGGAAGAGGAGGACTTCTCGCAAAACGACGGATGAGGGGAAAGGGGGATGTTGTACTCTACCGACAACATCAATTTCGTTCCGGGTGGGAGCAAGAGGCTTGGAGGCCTACTGTTGGTGTAAAAGGAGAGACATCAATAAACGGTGTGTTAGGGTGGAGAGGTGACAACGTGTAGCCGGCCGCCAGGAGACGATCCACAAGTACCTAACAAGAGAGCGAGAAAAGGAACCACGAGGAGACAATGCAAGAAGCAAGGTGTGTCCGAGTTTCATGGGGAGCATTGCAAGGGGAGTGGATCTAGGAGGGAGAAGGCGAAGTTAGTCTTGCAAATAAATCAAGGTAGAAGTTGATTTGGGGAGGTAAGAAGGATCTAACACGGGGAGATTGAAGCGTCGCTTGGTTTCAATTCGCCTTATTACTTGGGCGTGGTGGCTCATGATGGCGGAGCGTGGTGGCTCATGATGGTGGAGCGTGGTGGCTCATGGTGGAGGAGCGTGGTGGCTCAAAATGGTTGGGAAAATATTTGGTGGATCATTCTCAGGTGGGAGTATGATGGGAGCATGTCACAATGGTGGTTTATGTCTCCAGGTGGGAGATTGTTGGGATTGGAGTCAAAACCAAGGAGAGGATCAAAACCATGGAGGACTGTTGAGGAGAGAGGCCGCGCTCGTGATGGAGGGCGACCGCGCTGAGAGGTCGGACGATGGTGAAGAAGTCTGTCGATGAGGGCGGCTGCGCTGGGGGTGCTGCGCGACCGCGCTTGTGGCGGACGGTTTCTTCTGCAGAGGCGTGTAAGGCTTGGAGTGGAATTAATTTTGGTAACAAATTGATTCCTAATTTATGTGATACTCCTTCCATGTCAAGGACTCCGGGTGAATCAGGTTTTGATTAGGAATAGGTTTTGTATCCCTATAAATATATTGTGACTACCACCATATTATTTGTACCTAAAAGGGGAGAAAGTTAGGATATCAAGAAGAGCTACAAAATAGTATAGAGGAGGGGGCCGGGGGCCTAGGAGAGCCATGGGGGCGATCCTACAACCCGGCCATGACTGTGTTATTTTGTGTGTTCTTGGGGGGGTGAGATAATGTATATGAGAGATTGCTCATGGAGAGTTACTATGCTAGATCTGTGTGAGTGCATATGTAAAGTTGTAATCCTTCATATATTATTATAGTGATGTCCTGGCTTGGTGCCTCCGGATGTAGTTCACGAGTTGGTGAATGAACCGGGTTAACAAATTATCGGTGTTCTTGTTCTTGTTCTTTCATATTATCATGTGTTGATTTATTTTCTCCATGTTGATGACTGCTAGTATGGGCTAGTGGATGTGGTGATCCCCCCAATTTCACAACAAAAAATACTTAATATGATGTCGAGTTATTAATCTTGACTGAATAGAGAGATCAAAAGTACCAAGGGAAGCCAACTACATATGGGATGGTAGCTTTTTTCTTTTTAATAATATTAAAAAATATAATTTAAAATTATAAGGTATATGATGGTTTTTTTTGACAATATATATTTGGACAACAAGGCTTGATGAAAATGAAATGGAGTAAAGTCTAGGCAAAGATCTATGAATACAGATCTGTAGGCCATACGATTCATACCAAAATATATACACCTTTTATTATGTTTATATTATATACTCCCTCCGTCCCCAACCTAAGTGCACACTTTCCATTTTTGGCGTCCCAAACTTATGTGCACATTTCCTAAAATGGAAAGGAATCTTCACTATTTTCTCCACTCATTCTCTCTCCTACATTATTTTAATACTCACAATACCATTATAATTTACTATTCCCTCCACTCATTCTCTCTCCTATTTTATTTTCACACTCACAACACTTTCAATATAATACTCTCTCCTTAATTTACGTGAAAAGTCAAACCGGGCATGTAGGTTGGGGACGGAGGGAGTACACATCAATATTGGTGTATATCAAGAAACATGACCCTTTACCAGCTCAAACTTTTAATTTAAATTTTTATTTTTGGCCTTGCCATTTTTTTTCTTCATTTGATTATATATACACATCAATGGTGTACATTTTATACAGTTTCTTGAAATTGCATTAATAGTATTTATATAAGAAATTAAGCTAATTTTTTTCTGTTGAAACACCTTTCCCTAAACAGTATGATTAGGGTTACGCGGCGTTTTAGAGTTTAATGCTTACAATGTTTTCATTACCTTTCCTTAAACAGTATGATTAGGGTTACGCTTCGCATGTGGGATTAGGTTAATTCAGGTTGAAACACCTCATATTAACATGTCAATATCATAATCATTAGCTTCTAGTAGGATTAAACAATCTATATTTTTAACTTGAAAAAAAAAATATTTATATTTTTTAGGAAGGGGATTGTTATATTTTTTTTTCCACTTTCTCTCCCAAATAATTGCCTTAGTCACTTGATTAACTTTCAAAACGGGGCATATCTCCACTTGCAGGAGTTAAAACCCCCCTAAATTCTAGAAAAAAAATATTATTCCATCCGTCCCAAAATAAATGATCATTTCACATTTAAAAACTTTTAATTTGCTATTGAACTATGAAAAACATTGGTAAAAAGTCATTTAAGAACAAAGTTTTTTGAAGAAAAAAAAGGTATAAAAAGATCATTTATTTTGAGACAAAAAAGGTCATTCAATTTGAGATGAAGGAAGAATATTTTGAACACAATTAAATTTTGAAATTAAATTATTCATTAGTAGGGTGTGAATGTAAAAAAAAAAAAAATTATGTTATCCTTTTTTATATCCTAAATGAATGCCATTTTGCACTTTAAGGATATTTTGAAAGAGGTTATTTTTAAGAAAATATAGCAGTAAAAATGCATAAAATGCCGTTATTATCTACCCTATAGCTTTTAATTTTGCAAATATGCATTGAAATATAATACTGTTAAATGTAAAAATTAATTGAGGGACAATTTTTGATTTTTTTATACATAAAGTAGAACCTATTACTACGAAAACACACCACATTTATTGCTACATTTTGTAGTATAACACTCCACCTTATATTTTGACCCCCCGAATTTGAGTCCTGGCTATGTACCAAAATGAATATTTATTTTTATTTTTTATAGAAAAAATAATGGGAATTCATTTTCGGATGGAAGGAGTAACAACTATATGCATTCAAGAGAAAAAAATAAATAAAACAGAAACACATTGTAATTCTAAAATGAATATAAATACATTTTGATTTATCAAAAATAAAAAAATAGTGGTGTGGGTTGTTGACCCTTTGAGTATCCAGGTTTTCTGGTCAACTGTTGGCACAGAAAATAACATGTAACACACATTATGAACATGTACTATATAAATGTTGGGGAGGGGCCAAATGAAAAATGAGTAATAATCAGCCTTTTAATACACTTTTTGGTTTATATGTCTTATTCAGAATAATTATAATTCCAATTATGTCTGCAATAATATGATTAAGAAATTAGAACAGATAAAGGTTAACAGAGTGGAGTCTGAATCATTACTGTCACTCCCAATTTCTTTAGCTATTTTGGCTCAATCATAGATTTTATGCCACTTGCAGTTTTGTTATTTATTGTGATTCTTAATTGTAAAATAATTTCCATTTATGGTCTGTTACTAAGTATTAAGTGGCAGTAAACATTTTTCTGTGAATAAAATTAATAATAATATATAGAGTGCATTAAACTAATTTTTAAGTGTTTTTTCCAATTTGGTAATAGATATATACAAAAATGAAGAAATTGTCATGTGATTGCAGATTATAGGAAATATATACTCCCTCCGTCTCCTAATAAATATTGAAACGAAATCTGTAGAATTTTGAACTAATCAATCATGAATCACTTTCAAACCCTAATCGATCCAGCCTCTTAGATTTCCTTGTTTACTCATTTGAACATCTCATAAAAACTAGATCAATTCATCGATCTAGTTTTAGGAGGGTACTACGGCTTAACACACTCAGAACCATAGAGTAGTTTTCAATCAATTCCAGCATCTTTAATCAAGATCTCGTTTTCAGCTGATACCAGCTAAAAACGAGATCGAGATGAGCTTAAGTATAGGCCCGTGTGGACATTCATAAACTTTTATATATGACATATCCATCAGCTTGATATATATGCAATGGAATAGATCTGAAAACATAATAATTTTTTCCATTAATCTGAATGAAAAAAGAGTGGTTTATATCAGCCCATTCCTACGAAAGGTTGTAACGGAGAATTAGAAGTCAACTGTTCCCATTATACCCTATGTCCTACTCCATAAAACAAATGTATATACATGCATGCTTGTCAATTTGGCAATGAAAAAGTAAAGCAATCTGAATGTGATGGAGAGGGAGAGTAAGGGAGAAAGGAAGAGACATTCTACAAGGTTCTTTTCAGTTGAAGAAACTAATGAAATTGATTGCATATGTATAAAAAAAAACAAAAAAAGAATAAAAGGGGTCCATTTTGTGGTCCAACTTGAAAGCATGCATCTAGAGAGGGAAAACAAAACATTCTGTAGATTTAATAAAAGGCCAGGTTGCCATGTTTCTTGCTTTTCCTCCAAACCCTAGTGAGAGAGGGAGAGGTGAGAGAGGGAGAGGTAGAGTGAGGGTAATTAGAGATTTGGAACTGTTGTTAGATTTTCTCTTTAAAAAATGGGTCAACATGCTAAATGAATTAAACTATAATTTTCATATAAAATATGACACAAATTTTATAAGTAAAAGGGAACAAAATTAAATAAAAATAGTACTTAATGTACCTTTAAATTTTTTAAAGGTAATAAAATGATATTATCCAATAATTAATTAAGGGGGTCAAGTGAATCTCATCTCCTTCACTTCATATGGCTTCGCCACTAGGCCCAACTGTAATTTTTTTTCCGGCTCAAATAATCTCTATAACCCGATTTATAAAGAGTGATTTGGTCGAATTTTAGCCATATGGAACAGAAAAGTCGCAAATATATAATTACAACATCTGGTTGTTGTCCTACAAAGCAGTTACAGTTGATGAAGAAGCTGCAATATCTAGTTGTAGGATTTGAGTGTGGCGGGGTATGTCCAAGATAAGTTCATTGAGTGTAAAATCCTTTGAGATGTGTATAAGGCTATACTATGTTAGTAACCCAAACTCCTTTCACATTGTGATCCCAAAAGGTTTCTTCATTCTGCACTAAAGGACACTGCACACCTTCTCATTGTTCTTTTGACCCAACACACACACACACACACACACACACACACACACACACACACACACACACACTTGTATACATTGGTACATAATTATGATCAATAAATGTCTTTGGACCCAACAAAAGAAAAGCAATGGTTACCTATGCACAGTTAGTTTTGGCACTAGGTTTTGATTCCCATGGTGTGGAATATTTGGCAAGTATGTCTACTCCATTTTGTCTCATAAGTGAATTTCATATGACCAACCATGTCCTATATAGTGATTGTAAATTTACATAATCATATGTCTAGGTTGTAAAGCACCTTTCTTAAAATCATTTAAATTAATTGCGTCATTTATTTTGGGACGCAAAAACTAATTATTATTAGGGTTTTTAACTGTTGGGTTTTGGGGTTACAAACGCAGCGAAAAATTTAATTTTAACATCAAAACCCTAGCCCTAAGATCCGTCTAGCATGAAGAGATTAGAAATTAATATGAGATAGAATTTACATACCTTTAATGCGATGAAGTTTAACTTGAATTCGAATCTGAAAATCGAATCTCAAATCGAATATCAAAACCGTTGATGAAGTTTTTGATCTTCTCCTTGTTCTTCAATGTGATGAATTGATCCAAGCCTTAGGTGATAACGTAACCACCCTCTAATGGTAATCCACACGCGAACGAACCAAGAATACCTTCTTGTTGGATTGCTAGATGATCCTCTTGATTATTGAAACACTTTTCAATAATCTATGGCTGATTATGAAATTGAATCTAGGGTGTTTTAATCTTTGATTCTCAATCAAAATCAAGGAATTTGTGTTTCCAAAGGCCCTAAATTCGTATGTGACTGCCAAGGAAAAATGACCTATTTATACTTTATAAATAGCCCTAACAATTAGGGAGAAAAGTCCTTTTTCGAAGCAAAAATGGATTGCTGAAACGGGACATGGGCGATCGCCCACCAAGGGTTGGGCGGTCACCTAGTTGTACAGCGTTTAAATCCTTATTCGAAAATCCACTTGGGCGGTCGCCCATATGGGGCTGGGCGGTCGCCCAATTGTATAGTCCCTAATGTACTATTTTCGAATCCCACATGAGCGGTCGCCCTTATCCACTTGAGCGGTCGCCCAAGTCAACGGTTGACTTGTGGGCGGTCGCCCATGGTGAACCTCGGCGGTCGCCCATTATGTCCAGAATCCATAATTTCAGTCCGAATCAAATTCATTTTTTGTGTGTGACCCAAAAGGAATTATATTATGTTGGTAGTGAATCGAAACATCGACCTCACAAGACATAAGTGACTTCTAGCAAATCACTATGTCAACTCATTCCGTTCAATGCTTTCTCGATTTCGAATATGTTGATAATGTAAATGTATTTGATCTCTAGCAAATCACTTGAGTGCGGCCACACATTTCATCAACATCATTTATCGAGGGGCCCAAGCAAACATCTCTCTTCATAAGAGGGACAAATCCCATCTTGACTTATCATTCTTCCCTACATGATCCCAACCGTGCTAACATAGCCCTTATTGCTATCTGATTAAAGACAGTGTTAGACTATATTAAACAGGACCTTCTTCATGTAGAAGACGATGATAATCTCAGGTACAAGGATTCAATAACACGACTATCATGAGATTTATTCATGACACATATGACTATTGACCATGTCATAAATCTCATCGGTAGGTCATATCCAATACTTATTCTCTAGCAAGTATCCATAAGTGTAATGTGCATCATATGCATATAATCATCTCCATGATTATCCACTACCAACTTATACTAGTTGTTCTTAACAAATAGGGACGCAGTTCAATATTATAAACATGCAAAACATATAATAGCAAGAGACTAAATCAGAATGTTCTTCCTTCAGCTTGGCATGATCCTCCTCCAGCTTTTTTAGTTCGTCAGATTTGCGAGCTAGCATGGACTTGGCCAGCTTTTCTTGCTCCTCAGCAGCCTTCCAATAGCTCGTAGCTAGCTCTATCATAGCAAGAGACTGCAATGCCGAGTAAACAAAAAGGGATCAGGTCGACCAAGATTGGTTTAAAGGGATTAGACGAGTAAAATAGAAAGCAATAATGATATAAAAAGTACAAGTATTACCTCAGAGTGAACCAATCCCGATCTAGCTCGGTAGGTTTCAGCGGTCAGACCCTTGTCAGTGAACTTCTTAACCAAGTCCTGGTCAGCAGCCCTCCTCACGATCACCTGGCCATACTCGAGCTCAGGGTACTCCCTCACGGAGCTATCTACTCCAGTAAGCAGCGGGACATCGCTCAGCTTGTCCACTCGAGCTTGAACAAGGTCGGAGTACGATACCTGAAGAGAGGGAGACAAAGAGCCGCTAGCAGACGCACCCACCTGTTCAGAGGGTGGGTTGAATTTGGACTTCTTCGTCTTGCTTTTCTTGCTGAGGGGAGCATCGTCGTCTTCCTCCTCCTCATCAATGTCAATCACCGGGTTCCTGGACCTGGTCTGAACTCGGGACCTAGTTTGTGGAGCCTCCCTCGTCGGCTCCAAAGTTTGCTCAGTCCCATCGACCTCAGCAACATCGACCTCCTGGGCCTCTTGGGCATCATCCCCAGCTCACTCCTCCTCCAGTTGCTCGAGCTCATCCTCCACAGGAATGAACTTGTCCGTTTCTTGGTCAACCAATTTCAACAGCTTTTGGCGCTCTACACCTTCTCTCTCACGGCTTTCTCGGGCATTGGCAGCCCCGCAGCTCTTCTTGCTTTTTCTTATATCAATAACTCGGCCCATATTAACCTCTTGTTCAGGAGTCAGAACTGTACAGAACCAAAGCAGCAAAGTGTTAGCTCGACAATTCAAACAAGTTCTATGTACGAGCTACGAGTTCTACATACGAGCAAATTATTTACGCGCTAATAATTACATATACAATTCAAACAGGTTCTATGTACGAGCTAAAAGTTCTACATACGAGAAATCAATGGACGAGTTAAAAGATAATGACGAGTAAACTCTTACCACCAAAATGATCCACTTTGAATCTACAGTGGTCTGGCTCTCCTTTGCAATAATGACATTGTCTTTCAAATCTAAATCGAGCCCCCTCATGGGTGACCCAATCAGGGTACCTCAAACATCTAACAACGGGGATCAGTGGCACCACATCTCCATTACCAATCAGCATGCCTGCCTGGATGTAATTATTCTTGGTGGTTCCTAAAACATCCCAACTAATGGGTCCCCTGTTGGATACCTCGACAAGCTTCTTATATAATTCAGTGCACCAGTCAGGCTCCCAGTAATCCTCCTCCTTTACTAATGTGGTCTCAGTGTTGGGCAAAGGGAACTCCCATCCTCTCTTACTCTCCACCACCATCACGTGGGAGTTCCAACCACTCACCTTGCTAGGAAGGTTGACAAAAAATTTGGGGGAATTTAGCTTGGAGGGGGTGCTAATCCCCGAGTCGACCTTATCAGTCTTGACACTAAAAAACTCCCTAAACACTCTCATATAAGGCTCGTACCCAAGAAAGCGACACACCATGGCAAAGCACGACAAGACTCTACAAGTGTTGGCTCCCAATTGGAAAGGTAGGGCTTTCATACACTCCAAAAACTCATTAATGAAGGGATCTAATGGCAACCTCAGGCCAGCCTCGAATTGGCCATAGAAGAAGGCCACCCTAGTAGGATCTTTACTGAAGGTATCACCAAACAGTTTCATGAATTCCGTCTTGCTAAAAAGAGTGACGTCGAACTCCTTGCTGTCCACCTCACAAAATTTATACACCATATCTATTCAAGATTGAGAGTTCTTCTTCCCTCGAAGCGGCCTAGGAGGCACGTAGCCCCTTTCATTCCTCCCAGGTACAACGGAGGACTCAAAGGCATCCACAATTCGTGGGCTTGAAGAAGTCGAAGCTGTAGCTCCCCTTTGAGCTGCCATATCTGTACAAGAAGAAGAGGAAATAGGGGAATCAGTCCTATATGCAGCTTCAAGGGACCTAGGGGACATACTAAGGGGCGACCTAGATTCCCTCGAAAATCCTTTTCTATTCCTAAGGAATGAAGGTTTGTTGGGACCTCTGATGTAGAACAGAGCTATGTGGTCAAGCAACTCATGGAAAAGATTAAAGGAAACAACTCTTGGATCGTTCGTCTCTAAAGCACCTAGGTTTTCTCCTACGGGCAAACCTAATTCACTAAAACGCAAACCCCACCGGGTCAAAATTGAGGACCACTCCTCGACAGTCATCTCTCTCCATACTCCGTTCAAGTGTTTGTATACTCTACGATTGACATTGCAATAACCGTACCAAGCTCCTGGTTCACTACTAAAGGTCATAGCCATGGCAAATCAAAGAAAATCAGAAACTAAACCCTAATGCAAGAGGGTGAGAGGAATACCTTAATCAGTTGGAACGAAGAAGGGCTATTGTAGAGGACGAAAGCTCGAATTAAACCGGTTGCTGCGTCGCTGCTATCGCCGGAGATATACGGAAGCTTGAGGAAAGTAAAAATTCAAAAAGGAAAAGGATCTGGCTATTTATATTTTTCGTAATTGAAAAGGAAAAAAGAAAATTCAAACGGTTAATTTCAAAATTAAATGTGTCATAGCGATTTTCGAGGTGGTTTCCCAAACGTCAAAACAGTAATGATTGCAGAAATATGCCGATTCCAATGATCCAGCTGTCCAACAGAACGGCCAGGATTGAGCCACGTCACCTTTTGTCGACCCAACATCAGCTCGAGCATCGACTTACAGCCTACTTCAAAGCTTCATCAGAAATTCTTTTAACTTCCTGGTCGACAAAGTCAACTCAGAAAGTTGGGGGCCACTGAACAGAATAAAAGTGACGAGCTAGGCCCAGCGAGTAAGCCCAGTCATCTACCTATTATTGCCACCATGTTCTCAGTGGACTAGGCCCAATTATTACCAGGCCCAAGGCTCATTAGCATGATCAGTCGACCTAAGCTCATTGTCCGACCTACTTGGTTCCGACCTAGCTTGGTCCGACATTACGATCCAAATGCTATTCGGGTATGGTTCAACCAGTCAGGTCAACCTAGACCCAACAGGCGACCTCGACCTACATCATTACGTCGACCTTCAGAGTCCTGGCGTATCCACAATTCTTTACATAACAAGACTCCCTACAAATCAGGAGTTATTTATGGATAAGATCTCTAATCACGTATCGGTTCCACAATTTAAGGGATTTCATGCAATCCTACCACAAAAACAACTCTCATCAATAACTATAAATACAAGGCAACATCAACCGTTCCAAGGTAATTGCTCTTTACTATTTTGAATACATCTTGTTCATTATAATATTTGAGCTCTCATACACCATACTTACTCTCACGCCCGAGAGTTTTCGCCGGAGACCATTTCGGCTAGTCGTGGGTTCATTGTTTCAGGTCAAGGAGCCAAGTAATTAGCCTTTCTGATTGGACGGAGATTGATAAGCACGATTCTTGCAGCATCATTATCCATTGTCATGTATACAGTATTTTATAAAATAATACAAAATTATAATATAGCATGTAAATAAATTTATTGAGCATTATAATTTTTTTTTAGAACTTATTATAATACTCCCTCCGTCACATGAGTTTAGTATGGATCAAAAATTGTGGCACAAGAATTAAGAAAAAGTAGGAGAGAGAAATAGGTGGAAGAGGTGTTTGTGAGTATGAAAAATTAAATAGGAGAGAGAATGAGTGAGAGGAATAGTAAGTTGATTGATGTTGTGAGTGTAAAAGTAAAGTAGGAGAGAAAATGAGTGGGTGAAATAGTAAAGATTTTTTGCCATTTTTGACAGTTCACACTAATTTGGGATGGATCAAAAGAAAAATAAGTTAACAATAAACTGAATCGGACAATAAACTGGAACGGAGGGAGTACTTTTTTAGAACCGATGGGCAGGAAACAACTCTAGTTACATATAGATTGAAAATTGTGTTTGAGATATTTCATTGTTATTTCAACTTCATTTTTTTTTCCTAACAAATCTTCTCGATGAACCCAAAGGCTTGTCTCAAATTAGATGGACATGGCCCATTCAAGGAATAGCAGGATATAAAATAGTTCACTAAAGCCCACTTATTTGTCAAAACAATCCTCAGCCCTAAATTATAAGGGTTCCTCCTACATGAGTAATGTTGAAGACTCCATTATACATTTGAAAATTATGACTGGTCAAGATTTATTTTGAGATGAAGAGGATACCAATTAAGATTAAAATTTAAAAAAATAAGAAGGAAAATATAAAGAGAGCCTAGTTTGGGCATTATAAAATTTTAGTATTATTCAACATTATCCACCATAAAATAATAATCTATGATTAATAATCCTCTAAAATAAGTACTTCTTCCTCCGTTTTAAAATGTTTGTTTTATTTGACTTTTTTGTTAAATTTTGATCATAAATTTATGAGAGATTAATCATGTTCATGAAATTTTAAAAGTTGTTGATAATATTATTAATAGTGAGTCAATAAAAATTTTTAGAATTTCATAAACATAATTAAATTGTCATATATTTATGATCAAAGTTTAATTAAAAAATTAAAATATGAGACAAACATTTAGGAACAGAAGAGAGAATATATTTTTCATGTACCGACAAGGGTCTGTGTAAAAAGGATTAAAGGACACACGTCATGCCAAAGTGCCACGTGCTTAACTTACGTTCTCCCCTACAAAACGTGTCCATCTCAAGCCGTTCTCACTCACACACACAAAAATCGCAGAGGAAAAAAAAAAAAAAAAAAAGAAACACCGGAAATAAATCCAGAGAGAGAGAGGGAGAGTAAAAATGGCCGGCACCGGAAAGGGCGAAGAAGAGTGGAGAAAAATGGCGGATACACACAAGATGAGTTCGGAAGAAGTAAAGAAAGCCGGCGTTGAGTCATCAAAGAGGCCGCCGGGACATAATCCGGGAGGTGTTCTTCACCAGCGTCGGAAGTTACCTTTTAGTATTCCCACCATGGCCGTCGGTGGTGTAAGTGCTCCAATTTGAGCTTGTTAGCATTTTCGTTAGAAAATTAACGAAAGTTATAACATTACTAACATTCCTAACTTTTCTAACAAAGTAAGGGTAAAATGGGCATTGCCATTTAAAGTTAAACCAAGAAAAGAATCTCAAAAAGCAAAAGAAATAAGAAAAATCCGAATTGGGCAAGTTGAAAAACATAAACTGCTGGATTTTTGAATTTTATTCTTCCTCTACTGTCCAAAGCCTCGAAGCCGTAATTAATGAACAACAAGACGCCTGTCAATCATATCCGCGCTGACATGTTTGTCAATTTCGAGGGCTATAAATTGAACCCTCCTCTCTCGCTTACACAACACAATTTGATCACAAAGAACGAAACTACGGGCGAAATATAGGAGAAAACAAGGGAATTCACTTGAATTGCCACCATTTTCTCTTCAATCTTTCTCAAATCTCACTCACTCACAAACACTTCAAATCACTCTCATACATACTCTTATACATATACTAACTCAAGCTCAAATCACCCTTTAGGAGGAGGAATAGAGAGAAAACATAGAGGACTTCATTGTTATCTACTTGTTTTCTCTTTAACCAACTCAAATCATCAACCCTAAACACTTTCAAATCCTAAACACATTCAAGCCTTTGAATCCATTCAAACACAAGACACAAGGAAGATAGGTATAACCTCCCTCTCCCTACACTAAGTCTCTCATTCATGCATGCATTTTTAAACTACAAAATGTAGTTATTTTATCTTCTTGTCTTAGATCCAAGAAGATCACCATGGAAGTTCATCTCCATGGATGATCTTCTACAAGGATCAACAATTTCTTCAATGTGTTCTTATTTACTTGCAAAATGCATTTTCAAAACCCTAAATACCATTTTCAAGCACCAAATTCCATTTTCAAAGGATAAAATTCCCCTTCCCAAGCAAATGAAGTGCTTAGTCCTAATGTACCCCAAGGATGGTTTGGTATAGTTGATTCACCACTAAAATGTCTAGTGATCACTAACCAAAACCTAGGGAAATGGGGACAAGCATGGATGCAAAAACCCCTTTAAAATCATATTTTCTCTCTTGAGAAGTTGCTGTCCAGTAGCAATTTTCTCAGACCTCAGTCCATGGTCTAATTTTTTGGACATAGATAAACTTGGAATTTGGTGTTGACTACAAAATACTTTTAGTAGCCAACATCCAGATCTTTCCATACATATTTTTACTTTATTTTTTGCGTGAATAAAACCCAATCTTTCAATTTTTCTCTTAGAGGCCAGTTCATTAGCTTCTGGAAATCCAGATTTCACATCTGAGATTTCCAGAAGGTTTTGACCCCTCAAATTACTTCCAAAATGGAAAGTTCCTTTGCAGAAACCCTATTTAGGGTGTTTTAAGCAACTTTCATTCTCGGACTTTCCCCAGATTCTGAGGTTTTGAAGCCTTTAAGTCCATTTCAAAGTCAAGGGTCAACTGCCTTTTTCATTCTGGCAGAATTGCTTTTCAACTCCCAAAAATCTTTTGAGTGCCAAGACTCAACTCAAAAATCATACCAAAAATCTTGAGGATTGTTCAAAGTCTTATAAAGAGTTTCCCATTTTTGTTTTTCTCAGTTTCAACTCATTTTGGTCAAAACACACACACACACACAACAAAGGATTTCAAATGTTTGGAAGACTCGTTTTACGAGGCGCTCCGGGTGCACACTAACGTCCTTCCCGACGCGTAACATGACCTCCGAACCTAAATCTCTGATCTCGGGCTTTTTTCAAAGTTTTGGCCCTTAAAACAAAAATGGCGTGGCGACTCCGTTTTGATTTTCACAAAAAAAATCGGGTACATCACAGTGGCGACTCCGCTGGGGACTAAGCTTTTTCTAAAAAAAAAAGAATGATACTTGGTATATTGGTGGAAACCATTAAACTTCCCGTTATCGCCTCCTAACACGAGTCGGGGATAAATTGTGGTTTAACAATCCCACGTACCGGTATCACCGTTTTCAAAAAAAAAAAGCTTTTGAGGGTCAAGCTTCCGTCCCGGCTTTGAAAATAATTTTTGTGTGTGTGTTGATTTTTGCACAGTTTTCGTGTTGTTTTGGCCGCCTCGGAGAAAGTCAAAATTTTGACTGTCGGAATAATGTCCCTAACTGTTGGAATTTTCGTGCCTACGTGCTTATGTGCTCATTAAATTTCAAAAAAAAAAATCAAAAAAAAAGGATTTTCAAAACAAAAAAGAAAATTTTCAAAAAAAAATCATGCATCATATTTTTAAGACACATAAAAAAATCTCTATTTTACTCGTAAAAGAATATAGATCGCTTGCACACTACGCGCACGTGACCGTACACTTGCACACTACGTCCCTAACCCGGGAAATCCTTGTCGCGGTCCGTTTGGTCTTATTACGCCTCTCGGATGAGCACAGACTACCCAAACATCCCATGGAGCCTCGTGTCGACCATGCTCTTGTCCGTGACACACTTTGTCCGAGACCCGGCTGGTTTTTAGTCCGGGTCCGTGTCATGCCCCGTCTCGTGTATAGACCTTTCCTTTCAAGCCTTTGTCGGCATACCGACTCAATATCTTTCGGGGACCCTAATCGCCGAAGTTCTCGCCGGTTTTCCGCCGCAGACTTTGACCAAGATATTGACCGGCGCCTTGACTTCGGCTCGATCGGCACAAATTATACACCGACTCTCGCATTGACACCGAGTCAATAAGGATTAATGATTATTCCATGCCTAATTACGGCCTAATTGACAACAAATCAAGATCAATCGTGGACATTTATCGCCCAAATCATGCCGACTTTTCGTCGAGCCTCTGGACATGATCTTGACTTTTGACGTCGCCTTGTCCGTAATTTACATCGAATGCTCGTTAAGACTCGATTACCCGCCGACTTTTAGGATCGTTTTCTTTCGGTCGGTGGGACCCGCTTGCCCTATAGGACCCTCGCCCGGGCCGTCCACCCCGGGAGGTCGAAATACAGTGGAATACGAGGGGCTTATAGACGTAGTGACGGGGCCCACCGATCCAGGATCGAGTAGTTTGCGAAAAGAAGAGCAATCTTTTCCAACCGATTAGGTTAATAAAACATGTTTTAAGTAAATGTGAACAAATAACCGCATGTTGCATGAGCCCTAAGCCCAAACACCAACCTCGTTTCGCTTCCCGAGTCCGAACCACACCCTTTTGTGCCTTCCACAAGAAGCAAAGTTTGGATCGAGACCCCGGTCATCGTTTGTTCAAATTTCGCCATTCCGAAGTCGATACTTCATCGGTTTCCTCCTTCGCTTCAGCTCAAAGTTTCGTAATGACCAACTCAGAGGAGAACGGTGGGGGACGTACAACTCCACACCCCGAAAATCCGCAAAATGCCGAACAGTGGAATCGATGTTGGAACAGTATAAGACAAAATCAAGAGGCTCATCGATCAGCCAGTTATTGGAAAGTATCGTAACCTGTGGGCTAGCAATTGTTCACCACCCTAATGGAACCTTTACGGTTGATGCGAAGATTGGAGCTAATTACCCTCCCGGCATGCCAACTACCATCAAATGCCCTGTCCCCTTTCGTGTGGAACTACTAATGGGCCAAGCATCCCCAAGCACTCATCACTCTCGGCCTCATCGTATCAATCTTGGTCAACTTCCCCCGACACCTCTCGGTTTTCACCTTTGGGTTTCAATCGCTGTTCCGCGGCTTGGAAGGGGCCGGTTACTACTTCACCGCATCGGCCCGGCTCGGGTCACCATCTCGGAATGGGACAGCTTCGTTTCTCGTGCTCCATGGTTCGAGAGGGGCCGCCTTGCTTCCTCCAATTCTCAAAGCACACTGGCCCCTATGATACCGCAAGATCACGTGGGCCACTGTGCTTTTATCACCACTTCATCGCTCTACCCCGCCCCTCCGGTTGGGAAGTCCGACAAGGTCGAATGCTCCTCATCAAATTCTCCACCCGGCCGTTACGCAAGCCGCTCCCGCTCATCAAGTACGTATACACATTTCCCTTGCGGTCATGTTCCTCGGTGCGGTCAAGACACATTCAATCCTACTGTTACGATGCCTCAAACCTCATGTTTTCGCCAGAAATCTTCGGATCCGTGCTTCACCGCTCCCCGGTATCCACCCATTACGAGCCATATATCTTCATCTTCGGCAACCGCTGTGCCTTATGAGGAAGATTACGGGCCACGCTTTTAATGCTCGATTGTCATTCCTCCCACCAGAGTACTTCCTACTGTGGTTTCGTTTGCTAATGCCAATCTTGTGGCGGGGTCATGCAATCCTAATGTTCCTATTGACTCGTCCAATGGATTATTGGTAGAACCAATTAAGAAGGTACAAGAAAAGCCTAGCAACGAGAGTATCGACGATCGCCCGACTCGGGCCATCTCACCATATCAATCTTGTGTATCTGACACGAATGAAGTTTACAAAAGGTCGAATCTCGACGATTACATTGATGATTACATCAAAAGGGTTCGTGCACGGGAAAAGACTACGAGTCTGAACATGTCTCGCCGCTATAAACCTTACCCTTCCAACACGGCTCCGACATCCGGTAAAGGAAAGAAGGTATTGTGTACAATTGACGGCCCCCAAAAGCAACCAAGAAATGGTGGTCCTTTAAGGCAACGAGAACGTTTTGATGATCTTGGGATGCCCATGGGCTTAATTTTCAAGGGCTTAGTAAGGGTAGGCCTTTTGGAGCCTCTCAAGGACTACCATCCAAGGAGCTCAAATGCACCTCTCGATATGAGTAAGCACTGCGCCTTCCATGATCATTATGGCCACACGACCGACAACTGCATAGTCTTGAAGAGAGCGGTTCAAAGGTTAATCGAAATGGGCAAGCTTGAGCGCCCCAATGGACCAAAACCGGCAAACCCTGTTCAAAATGGTGACCAAGTCAATGACCAAATCTCGAATCCCGAGGATTTGGGTGTTCCTTAAGCAAAGTTTTAAATAGCTTGCTAGAGCAGGGTCTCCTCGAACCCATGAGAAACTATCACCCAAGGATCCCAAAATCCCTTTGACACCACTAAGCATTGTGCTTTCCACCAGTACCACGGCCACACGACCGACAACTGTACAGCTTTGAGAAAGGCGATTCAGGGATTAATTAAGAAGGGAAAACTCGAGCGCCTCAGTGATCTCAACCCCGCCAATGATCATTTCCCAAACAACGCGAATGGAAACATGATTGAATTTTATGATTCAAACTCTGTGAATTCAACAGACTCGACAAGCCGGATGATTTAGTCGCAACAAATGTTGAGAATGGATGGTTTGACCGCAACAAGCATGTGGCCATGGCAAAGCCGGATTTGGTGAAATGCTTTGAACTCTCGCCCTCCGATAAGTTCACGATCGACGCTAAGGTTAAATGGGATGATAATGATCCGATGGCGTATTTGGCGTAGCAAGAAGGGATACAAGAAATCCGATGATTAGGAAGGAAGAGTTAGTCCCGGCTTTGGAAAACGCCCATAAGGTTCATGAAGAACAGATGACCCCGCTCATCAATGCTCTCCGCCGCCATGGAGTTCAGTGTAACAGCTTGAGGCGAATGGTTCCCTCGGTCATGGTCGAAGATGAGACTTCGTAAACAGTGATTTCGGCCCCTTCATCCTATAACTCTCCATCCCACGGCCAACACCTCCCTCCATCCACATATGATCCCTTGCCAAGGACAATTCCTCTTCAGCCCTTTCCAAAGACCTCAGCCATTAGGGCTCCATCGCCTCGCCTCCTCGTAACGAGTTGGGCTCCATCACACTGTTCTCAATTTCAAAGCAATACCGCGCTTATGCTCCAGCCTTCACATAATCGCTTGAGCTATGTGGCTATGTTCAAGCCTCTACACCCACCCGAATGCGATCATGAGTTGCTAAAAGAAAATTCGGATGCCACAAGTTTTCCGTTGTCATCTACCGGACTTAGTGAATTCACCCGTCGGTTTCACCTCGCCCGTCTGCCGTGTTTCCCTCTCGCCGATGAGAGTCTTGTTGCGAGTTCCAAGAACTCGAATGTTCCCGTTGATCCCCATGTGGCAATATTGATAGAGCAAGTGAAACAAATGCAGGAGAAACTTGATATTATGATAAGTACTAGCACTCCTTTGACCCAAGATGTCGAACTGTGCAAAGAAATGATTCTCGTTGCGCAAAATTCAAGTGCCCGAAGTGAGAGAATCCGATAGGACAACCTCGCCCCAGAGCACACTTGTCTAATGCCAGCTCCAAGCTTGAGAAAGGCCCGAAGACACACCGCCTAGTATCACCCCTTTCACTCAAACCAACCAGCCGCATCGCCGAATCCTCCCAAACAGAGCCCAATACCCCTCAAGGTCCTCTCAGTTCACTTCCTTCCATCAATATGCTCGCCGACAAAGTTCGTCCCCGTGACTTTTCCGACGCGTTTCTTTGGACAACTTGTGCTCGCCCGGCTGCTCCATGGCCTCAAACTCCTCCACTCCCACCCGCATCACGGGCACGTAATCGATCACCGCCTGCCTCGCAGTAATGGAATCGAAGTTAACGTAAAGATGGAAAGCTCAAGCGTCTTGGCAGTCCAACAACAAAGAGTAGCTAGACTAGGGGCTACCCATCCTTTAATATTAAAACAGTCTTTTAGTCAACCTTCGTAGGTTCTAGTACTTTCTTCGTTCAATCAAGTCCTCCTTGGACATTGTAGTTAATCTTAAGTTTTCTATAAAAGAGTCTTTTTCTTTTCTCGCTAGACTTGAGACATTATTTGCACACCTACATTACATGAAATGGTTTTATTTTAAATGATCACTCGCATCGCTCAACAAATAATCTCTGGAAATGATTAAGATTTTAATTAATTGGTGCGAGAAAGTCAACTAATTCCCTCCCTATACACTTTCCTCACCTCACAAAGGCCTCCATCAAGCCATACACTTTCCAAAATATATCCCCATCATCACCTTGATCAAGTCAACGAAGGCGGCAACATCAAGGACAACAAAAGGTCACTCAAGACGGGAGATCGACCCCATATCGAAAAAATAGGGGCTTGCCTCCGCCCCCCATGCATCAAGAAAGTTCAAGTAGAAGCTTGCCTTCGTCCTCAGTGCTCAAAAAAAAAAAAAAAAAGCTTCAAAAAAAAAAAAAAAACAAAAGCTTCAAAAAAAAAACAAAAGCTTCAAAAAAAGCTTCAAAAAAAAAAACAAAAGCTTAAAAAAAAAACAAAAGCTTCAAAAAAGAAAAAAAAAGCTTCAAAAAAAAACAAAAGCTTCAAAAAAAAATGAGGCCAAGGACCTAGCACCGCCAATCAGAAGGTTTGACATATGGGCAAAATTAAAGCCCGAAGAACGGAAGTTGTCGACAACAAGGGAGCAGTTAAAGCAACGGCAAAAACATATCATAAGCCCTTAAGCTGCATCCAAAATCTTTCTCCCCCGATGAAGGACGACGATCAAGAAGCAACGGAATCGCTCAAAATGACTTGTCAAGGAATCACCTCAAGGCCCGCACCTTATCATCCAAACTTCCTATCCGAGCCTTTTCACCAAAAGTACCACAAATGTTCATACCCCTTTTCTAAAGCCAAACACGGTTCGTGCCCGAACTACGGCGACCCGAGCTCCCACAATGAGGGGAACGTAGGCAACCGTAAATGGTCCGGTCATAAACACATTCAAATCCCGTAAAATCCGGCCTCACCAATAGCCTCTCCTATACACGATCCCTCTTCACCATTCGCCAACTTCGACTCTTGGTATCAGTTGACTTTCTCCTCATGATTAATCAAAATGTTTGTTCATATCGAGATTAGGGGTTGAATAACCCGAACATTAATAAAGGGTTTTAAGCAATCTTGTGATCATTTTGAATAAAACATATTTTCAGATGTCTCGACAAATCTTCTTTTTCTACATTATAGGAAAAATAGAGTTAAACACTAATTTTCTGTCAGCAGGGGCTTCCATACACTTTTACAAACCTTTCTAAACTTATGCTCTCTCAAAAGAGTCAAACCCAAAGCGAGTTCTTTTGTGCCTTCGTCAAATGAGGCCATCAAATAATACAAATCGGGGATTCATCCCCACTTTTCGAAAAAAAAATATGCCCCTGCTGTGATGTACCCGATTTTTGAAATCAAACGGAGTCGCCACGCCATTTTTGTTTTAAGGGCCAAAACTTTGAAAAATGCCCGGAATCAAGAGATTCGAGTTCGGAGGTCACGTTACGCGCCGGGAAGGACGTTAGTGTGCACTCGGAACGCCTCGTAAAAACGAGTCTTCCAAACATTCAAAATCCTTTGTTGTGTGTGTGTGTGTGTGTGTGTGTTTTGACCAAAATAATTTGAAACTGGGAAAAGTGAAAATTGGGATCTCTTTTTAAGACTTTAAACTGATCCCATGATTTTTTGGAGAATTTTTGGGTTGAGTCTTGGCACTCAAAATATTTTTGGATTTGAAAAGCAATTCTGCCAGAATGAAAGAAGGCAGTTGACCCTTGACTTTGAAATGGACTTAAAGGCTTCGAAACCTCAGAATCTGGGGAAAGTCCGAGAATGAAAGTTGCTTAAAACACCCTAAATAGGGTTTCTGCAAAGAAACTTTCCATTTTGGAAGTAATTTGAGGGGTCAAAACCTTCTGGAAATCTCAGATGTGAAATCTGGATTTCCAGAAGCTGATGAACTGGCCTCTAAAAGAAAAATTGAAAAAAGGAGTTTTACTTACTCAAAAAATAAAATAAAAATATGTCTGGAAAGATCTGGATGTTGGCTACAAAAAGTGTTTTGTAGTCAACACCCAATTCCAAGTTTTACTGAGTCCAAAAAATAAGAAAATGGACTGAGGTCTCAGAACAATGCTACTGGACAGCAAGATGTTCTTGAGGGAAAATGTGATTTTTGGGGGATTTGCATCTATGTTCACCCCATTTTCATCCCTAGACTTGATACCACTACTTTTTATTAAGTGGTTATCATATTCAAGTCATCCTTGGGGAATTTATGGGGTTTAAACATGTCCTTTGCAAAGGGAAAGGGGGTTTTGTAAAGATGAAACCAAAGAGAAAGAATTGACTAAAGATCTAAAATGTGGACCACTTGAGATGGTCATTCATGAAGATGAACTTCAAGATGACCATCTTAGGTCAAAACTCAAGTTAAACTAGACATAAAATAAGTCAAAGTAAGAAGAACAAGATGATCAAGAAATCAAAAGAGAATTTTAGGGTTTTGAGAAGGAGGGCTTTACCAATGGTGACACCCTATCTTCCTAGGCTTGGAATTTGACTTGAGGAGTATCAAGATTTGGTGTTTGGCTTGAGTAGTATCAAGGTTTGGTGTTTGGATTTGTGTTTGGAGTGAGATTGGGAAAGATTCAAGAGAAAATGGTGGCAATCAGAGATTCCCACCGTTTTCTCTATATTTCGCCGTAACTTCGTTGCCGTGATCAAAATGTCTTCTAAACCGAGAGAGGAGGGTTCAATTTATAGGACACCGTGAGAATCAAACGTATCCGCGCGGACAAGGATCGACGCGTGCACCGTTCATCCGCTACAAAGGTTGGGCTTTTGGGACAGAAGAATAATCTTTTTAAAATTCAAACCGAAGTTGTTTTTCAACTTTCTTAATCTCGGATTTTTCTAATTTCTTTTGCTTTTTGAGATTCTTTTCTTGGTTTAACTTAAAGTGGCAATGCCCATTTTACCCTTACTTTGTTAGAAAAGTTAGGAATGTTAGTAATGTTATAACTTTCGTTAATTTTCTAACGAAAATGCTAACAAGCTCAAATTGGAGCACTTACAAGAGCCCCTGCGACGGCGCTCGAAGGAAGCGGGGTCGTCGATAAGAGTAAGGCTCCATATTTGGCGTGTGATGATCAAGTGATCGAGTGGCCGAACCTATTTAATAGGCTACCTACGTATCCCAAGAGGAATCAAGCCGCGCCGTAGTTCGGTCTTTCGACTATCTTTAGTCGTCGACCCTACTTCTTTAGGAAGGTCGCCTAAGATTTGACTATTTTCGGGAAGTCACCCTATGGTTTGACTATTTTTGGGAAGTCACCCTATGATCCGACTATTTTGGGAAGTCGCCCTACGGTTTGACTATTTTGGGGAAGTCGCCCTACGGTTTGACTATTTTTGGGAAGTCGCCCGTAATCTGACTCGTTTTGGGAAGTCGCCCTACGGTTTGACTATTTTTGGGAAGTCACCCCGTAATCCGATCGTTTTGGGAAGTCACCCTAAGGTTTTGACTGCTTTTGGGGAAGTCGCCCTAAGATCGACTATTTTTGGGAAGTCACCCTAAGATCTCGACTATTTTTGGGAAGTCACCCTACGGTTTGACTATTTTTGGGAAGTCGCCCGTAATCTGATCGTTGGGAAGTCACCCTATGGTTTGACTATTTTGGGAGGTCGCCCTACGGTTTGACTATTTTTGGGAAGTCGCCCGTAACTGACTGTTTTGGGAAGTCACCCTACGGTTTGACTATTTTGGGGAAGTCGCCCTATGGTTTGACTATTTTGGGAAGTCGCCCGTAACCTCGACTGTTTTGGGAAGTCGCCCTATGGTTTGACTATTTTTGGGAAGTCACCCCGTAATCTGATCGTTTTTGGGAAGTCACCCTAAGGTTTTGACTGTTTTGGGAAGTCGCCCTAAGATCTCGACTATTTTTGGGAAGTCACCCTAAGATCTCGACTATTTTTGGGAAGTCACCCTACGGTTTGACTATTTTTGGGAAGTCGCCCGTAACTGATCGTTTTGGGAAGTCACCCTACGGTTTGACTATTTTGGGAAGTCGCCCTACGGTTTGACTATTTTTGGGAAGTCGCCCGTAATCCGACTGCTTTTGGGAAGTCACCCTATGGTTTGACTATTTTGGGGAAGTCGCCCTATGGTTTGACTATTTTTGGGAAGTCGCCCGTAACTGACCGATCGTTTTTGGGAAGTCACCCTACGGTTTGACTATTTTTGGGAAGTCACCCCGTAACTGACTGTTTTTGGGAAGTCACCCTAAGGTTTTGACTGCTTTGGGAAGTCGCCCTAAGATCTCGACTATTTTTGGGAAGTCACCCTAAGATCTCGACTATTTTTGGGAAGTCACCCTATGGTTTGACTATTTTTGGGAAGTCGCCCGTAACTCGATCGTTTTTGGGAAGTCACCCTACGGTTTGACTATTTTTGGGAAGTCGCCCTACGGTTTGACTATTTTTGGGAAGTCGCCCGTAATCCGACTGTTTTTGGGAAGTCACCCTATGGTTTGACTATTTTGGGGAAGTCGCCCTATGGTTTGACTATTTTTGGGAAGTCGCCCGTAACTGACTGTTTTTGGGAAGTCACCCTACGGTTTGACTATTTTTGGGAAGTCACCCCGTAACCGACTGTTTTTGGGAAGTCTCCCTACGGTTTGACTATTTTTGGGAAGTCACCCTAAGATCTCGACTATTTTTGGGAAGTCACCCTACGGTTTGACTATTTTTGGGAAGTCGCCCCGTAATCCGATCGTTTTTGGGAAGTCACCCTACGGTTTGACTATTTTGGGGAAGTCGCCCTACGGTTTGACTATTTTTGGGAAGTCGCCCGTAATCTGACCGTTTTTGGGAAGTCACCCTAAGGTTTTGACTGCTTTTGGGGAAGTCGCCCTAAGATCTCGACTATTTTTGGGAAGTCACCCTAAGATCCGACTATTTTTGGGAAGTCACCCTAAGATTTGATGATAATGTTCTTTTAGAAAAGTAGTTGACTAAGAGATGCTTTCATACCGTGGCCGTGCTTACCCGTAGCCGCCGAAAGGACCGAGGCTACTACCGATGTTGATGAAGAGTTGTTGGGTTGCCGTTCGTGGACGGTTTCGCCGACGATTTGCCGTGTTTGGAGGCATTTTGACCTCGAAGGAGGAATTTGGTTGAGTCCGCATCTTGCCGGTGATCGTTAACCTTGTAGAAGTTGTTGAACTTGTCTTCACATTGGGACTTCTTGCTTTTGAGAACTTGGTGTCTCGACCGCATTATATTTGAGAACTCGCGTCCCCGACCGATTCGTATTTGAGAACTTGGCGTCCCCGACCGATTCGTATTTGAGAACTCGGCGTCCCCGACCGATTTGTATTGGAGAACTTGGCGTCCCCGACCGATTTGTATTGAGAGCTTGGCGTCCCCGACCGATTTGTATTGGAGAACTTGGCGTCTTCGACCGATTTGTATTTGAGAACTTGGCGTCTCTCGACCGATTTGTTAGACACCGGAGGTGGTCTTCGCTGGGGTTGTTTTCATCCATTTGTGGACATTGGGGGTCGTCTTTAGCAAGTTGCACGCCGGAGCTTGTCTTTGCCAAACCGTAGATGCCGGAGGCCGTCTTCATCCGTTTGTGGACATTGGAGGTCGACTTTGGTGAAGATCATCCTTGCCGAAAAGGGGGATTTGATTTCACGTTTGAATTCCCGCATTCGTTAGTGAAGAGGAAGATGCATATATGACATTCATGATGACAGATGCATGCATAGAGCCAAAAATGATTGTGAGAGTATCACCGCATATGTTTGCGAGATGATGCATTTACTTGCTTTCGAAGATGCACCTAGCCTAAGCTTTTGACAGTGGAAATTATGATTTATGATCTTCAATTCACTTAGGATTTTTCCTATTGATTCAAGTTTTGTGCATGCTACATGAGCCCTTGGGAGATTTTTGTGGGGATGCATGGTTATGTATGTGTCTCGGAGACTGCTTGGAACAGATTTTGAGCATGTGGGGGATGAGAACCCTTGATCGCGATTTAAACAATGTTGTTGGTGAGGTTTTGTCAAAGAATATCACATGGACCTCAATTTTGATGAGATTGGATTCGGATCCCGGTCTCGATTGGAATTTTCTCCTCAATCTTGGTCATTTGAAGCCGATGCCGATGTGCTCTAGGGCACGTTGATATGAGTGAAGCTTCTTTCATTTGGGTGAGCCGTGACCTTGGCCGAAACCTTATCCTGGAGAATGATTTGATGGAATTGCTAATGCCGGGAGAAACCCCGATCTTGAATTCCGATGCTACGGAGGCCGCCGTGTACCAAGTTCCTGAAGCCTGAAATTCTTTCTTGATAAAATTCGGGTCCAAAAGACCGTCTTGACAAAGCCCCGGATCCCGAGTAGGCAAAGCCTCCGGATTTTGAAGAAGTGACTTGGCGAATCTATCTCGTAGTGAAGAACGCAATGTGGACCCAAGGATGACTATAGAAGTCCCATCTTAAAGAGCCGATACAGAGAACCCGGGAGGACCGCTTAGCAAGCCCCACGTGAAGAAACACAAGAGCAGCCTCCTATTGCGACATGACAGTCATCATGTGACCAAGGAGGCACCCATCTTTTCGCATCTTAGTCAACCGCCAATGGACAAGACTCAGAATGTTTACGTGCAGGGGCACATCTTTCGAAAAGTGGGAATGAATCCCGATTTTGTGTATACACACTCGCTTAGGTTTGACTCTTTTGAGAGAGTATAAGCGTTACAAGGTGTGGAAAAGTGTATGGAAGCCCCCGCCGACGTAAAGACAAAGGTTTGGCTCTATTTTCCTATGATGTAGAGAGAGAAGACTTGTCGAGACACTTGAAAAATTGTCTTATTCATGATGATCACAAGGCCGCTTAAAACCCTTTGTTAATGTTCGGGTTATTCAACTCCTAAATCTGATATGAATAAATATTTTGATTAATCACAAGGAGAAAACCAACTGATATCGAGGATCAAGCTCGGAAAGTGTATAGGGACGATCCCTGATGAGACCGGATTTTTTTTTCTTTTTTTTTGAGATTTGTTTGTGATTTCGACCGACCATTTCTCGGTTGCCTACGTTCCCTCCATCATGAAGAGCTCAGTCGCCGTAGTTCGGGCTTATCCCGAATGAAGAGAGAATGAGTGTGAAAATTCAAGACTTTGAGGTTCTTTTTGGGAATTTGAGGATTGGAGATTCGAATAACATATCCCCTTAGAGTGTTCATGAAAGACACGGATGCGAAGCCCCATGGGACATCCACGGCAAGTGTTTGTGGAGGAGAAATGAAATATGCTCACATGAAATGTCGAATGAATCGACTTGAATTTGCACAATCTTTGATCATTTGAGCCGAGATGGATTTGGCTCCAATTTAAGCAAGCAATGAAGCATTAATTTGATTTATATTTTACGATGAAATTGCTATCCGATAGGAATTGCACTGGGTTTCTGGGCTTCGATCGGCCATCGGGTAATTTTGGAAGTTATGACCTCTTAAAGTGAGAGGCCTACCGGGCCTTTTATCGACCGAACCTCTAAAGATGAGAGGTTGGCTTGCAGGGATGTGTTTGGGAAATCTATGGCGGGGAAGATTGATTGCCTCTAAGAGTGAGAGGTCAAATTTTGACTTTGGCCAAAGGCGATGGTAATGGGAATATCCTCTAAAAGCGAGAGGATGGCTTGGGATTGGTCGCGGAAATGGGAATATCCTCTAAAATAGAGAGGATGGCTTGGGATTGATTTATGGTAATGGGAATATCCTCTAAAATCGAGGGGATGGCTTAGGATTGATTTAAGGTAATGGTGAGAGGAAGTCCAAGCTATCGAGAACCTTGCGAACTTGCGAGAATTCGGGCTCCTTTTTGATCATTGGAGAGCTTCTTGAGAAGTCGGGGACTCTTGTTGACTTGTGAGGATCGACACCCTTCTCTTTTTTTTTTTTTTTTTTTTTTTTTTTTTTTTTTTTAAGCTCTTGCTTGAACTTTTCTATTTCTTTTTTTTTTTTGCTTGAACTTTTCTCTTTCCTTTTTTTTTTTAAGGCCTCCTGAGACGTTGAGGATTCTTGCTGAATTGTGAGGATTTAAAATCCTTCTTTTGATAACTTGGAAGGCCTCCTGAGAAGTTGAGGATTATCTTTGTCCTTCCCTCATGGCTTGAGATATTTTGCGCATCGCCGACTCTCTAAGCTAACTTCTTGGTCTTGCTTGGACTTCTCTCAATAAGGATCAAAGGTGATGGCTAAACAGGATTTCAAAACATGCCGATCTTGAAATGAAAGGGTAGTGTTTAGTGAGGGTGAGATAATGGCTTTCCTATGGGTGAAAGGCTTCAACCGCAATCCCTACCGGATGACCTAAACGAGATTAAGTCTTCATTGCTTGCTTAAGCTTTAAATGAGAAAAGATCCATGCAAATTCATCGAGCAACGAGGGGATGATGATGAAAGGGATGTGAGCATATGAGATGCAAGACGGGGAGTTGGTAAGCCCCAATTTGGGAAGGATATCAATTGATTTTCTCACTCCGATTAATTTAAATATTAATCATTTCAAAGAATTAGTGGTTGAGCAAAGCACAAGTGATCATTTTGGATAAAACCATTTCAATTAAGTGTAACGTGGGTGCGCAAGTGATGTCTCGAGTCTAGCAAGAAGAGAAAAAAGACTTATATTAAAAGTTAGGCATTTAACCACTATGTCCAAAATGGACTACAACGACAAATGTCCAGGAAGGACTTAGGCGAAAGAAAAGTACTAGACCCTACGAAGGTTGACTCAAAAGACTATTTTAAAGATAGGTAGCCCCCAGCCTAGCCGCTCTTTGCCGTTGAACCATGCATCTATTCTTCGACGCCGGAGACGGGAGCTATTGCAGCATCTTTCCATCAGGATTTCCTTGGCAATCTCTTTTCTTAATCCAAACACTTTCATCGCCCGCGATGGCCGATTCACCGACCTCCCAAGGGGGCGTGTCAAATTCCATTATGCCCACAAGGCTTGAGCCACCAAACTCGATCATGTTGACACTCATGTTGTTAGGGAGCGGGTTATTGATAGTGTTAGGCCCTTCAGCATCTCTAACCTCCCTTGCTCAATCAAACCTTGGATGGCCTTTTTCAGGGGGACGCAATCATCCGTCAGGTGCCCATGGTACTGATGAAAGGCACAATGCTTGGAGGTATCCAAAGGAGCATTGGGGTTTCTAGGCCGATAATTTTCCAAAGGCCGGAGCAAACCTTCTCTCACCAAACCTCTGAAGATATCACTCAAAGGCATCCCAAAGTTTCCCAAGTTTTGGAGCCGGGATCTGGATGGATCAGGTTTCTTGGGAACAAAGGAAGTGGCATTGTTACAGCCCTGTCCCGCATAGCTAATCACTTCTTTACCTTTTGGTTGGGCAGAGCCGTGTTGGAGGTGGAAGAAACCCGGTATCTCGTAGCGGGTGCAAGCCGGCGCCGATTGTAAGCCTTTTCGAACTTAGCCCCGGAATTAACCATTGCACGCAAGTCGCCGTAGGGGAAGTGGCCGAGGGAAGCTCTCAAATGCGGCTTCAAGCATGACCGAAAGATGTCTAACCGCTCCTCGTCAGAGGGAGGAATGGCCATTTCACCGAGCTTTAAGTTCCACCTCTTATAGAAATCCCCAATATTCTCATTAGGGCGCTGAATCGTTGTTTGCAGGTCAACTCTGTTTATCTCCCATTCCAAGTTGGCTTTATACTTATCTGTGAAAGTACTGGTAATCTGTTCCCAAGTAGCCCTAGCTTCAGCCGCAATCGGAAGAACCATTTCAAAGCCCCTGACTTCAAAGAGAGACTAAAGTAATCGGCCAACTGCTGGTTTGTGCATCCTTTAGCCTTCATTGCCAAAGTATAGGTGTCCAAGTGAGTTTTAGGGCATGCACTCCCGTCAAACAATTCCAGAGTGGGCATCACAAACTTGTGAGGCAGGGGGACAATCGAGTCGGGATCTGTAGGCCGAAGAGCAGTGTTCTTTTTGGCGGTCAATTCAGCAATCTGTGCTTTCATTTCCTTGTGTTGCTCCATAAACCAAGCCAATTGGGGATCCAAAGGTGGAGCCATAGCGTTCAAACCAGTGACTGAGCTGAGGAGAGGAGTTACCACTGGCGGCACACTGGTGGAAGGGATACCATATTCCGGGGCATAGGTGAAAACCTGTCCTTGGCCCAAATTACCCTGGGGAGTGTAGGTAGGAGCTTGGGCAAAAGGATAAAACCCAGCGGCTTGCTGTTGGCTTTCCATTGGCAGGGAAGGCAGAGGCAGACCTGAGGTAGCCGGATAGCTCGGATTTCCGGAGTGAGGCCCATAAGTAGGCTTGAGTGTGGGCTGCTGTCCTGGATTGTTGAATTGCATGGCTGCCTGTGGCGAAGGTGTGTAACCAGGGGGATACTGCGGTCCTAGTGATTCGGATGACACCGGGATGGAGGCTTGATAACCCATAGAAGTCTGAGTGAGAAATGGATTTGTGAGAGCTGTGTGAGGAGCAGCTGAGCTAGTACCATTCTGAGGTGGGACTCCTGATTGTTGCCCCGAACCAAACTGGGGTGGTATCCCAAACTGTTGCTGTGAAGGTCCGGATTGATTGGTCCCGAACTGAGGTGGGATCCCCATTTGCTGTGGCATTCCGGGGTAGCCCCAAGCATGAGAAGATATTCCGTACTGATTTTGTCCCCACTGAGGGACTGGGAATTGGCTCGTCTCGTCGGGCTGCAGGGATCCAGTGGTCTGCATTTGGGGAGCTGGCTGACCCAGAGGCCGAGAAGCATGGATTCTGGTGGTAGTACCGTGGGAGGCCGGTGGTGGCATCCTGGAGTAGTCGGGCTGACCAAGAGTGGGGTTGAGGTCTTCCTCTTCTTCCACGGTGAAGGTGCCATCTGGGTTGAGACTGGCGGCCAGACCATGGCTCTTAATAGCCTCGATAAGGCTATTCAGCTGTGCTTCCTGTCGCACTCTCATCTCGTTCGCTAACCGATTCCATTCTGCTCGTCTGAGGAGTCCCGGGAGGCGGAGTGACGTTGTCCCCATCGTTACCAGCTGATGCAGACATTCTGAAACCCGGAGTTGAAACAAACGACGAAGCTGACGATGCGCTTGACTCTTCCCAACTGATCAAACGGTGACCCGGTGCCCGAAACCAAGCTTTGTGCGGAGCTGCGGGGGAAAGACACGAGGGTTCAGATGGCGGGAATTGAAGGTGGGTAGGTGTTTGGGCTCAAGGCTCGTGCAACATGCAATTATTTGTTCATGTTTACTTAAAACACGTTTTATTAACCTAATCGGTTGGAAAAGATTGCTCTTTTTTTTTTGCAAACTACTCTGATTCCTGGATCAGTGGGCCCCGTCACTACGTCTATAAGCCCCTCGTATTCCACCTGTATTTCGACCTCCCAGGGTGGACAGCCCCGGGCGAGGGTCCTATAGGGCAAGCGGGTCCCACCGACCGAAAGAAAAACGATCCTAAAAGTCTGGCGGGTAATCGAGTCTTAACGAGCATTCGATGTAAATTACGGACAAAGCTGACGTCGAAAGTCAAGATCATGTCCGAGGGCTCGACGAAAAGTCGGCATGATTTGGACTGATAAGCGTCCACAATTGATCTTGACTTGTCGTCAGTTAAGCCGTAATTAGGCATGGAATAATCATTAATCCTTGATGACTCAGTGTCATGGCCGGGAGTCGTGTATAATTTGTGCCGCCGAGCCGAAGTCAAGGCGCCGGTCAATATCTTGGTCAAAGTCTGCGGCGGAAAACCGGCAGAACTTCGACTGATTAGGGACCCGAAAGATATTGAGTCGGTATGCCGACAAAGGCTTGAAAGGAAAGGTCTATACACAGACAGGGCATGACACAGACCAGACTAAAAACCAACCGGGTCTCGGACAAAGTGTGTCACGGACAAGTGCATGGTCGACACGAGGCTCCATGGGATGTTTGGGTAGTCCTGTGCTCGTCCGAGAGGCGTAATAAGACCAAACGGACCGCGACAAGGATTTCCCCGGGTTAAGGACGTGGTGTGCAGTGTACGGTCAACGTGCGCGTAGTGTGCAAGCAGTCTATCTTCTTTTTCTGAGTAAAATAGAAATTTTTTTTTATGTGTCTTAAAAAGTATGATGCATGATTTTTTTTTGGAAATTTTCTTTTTTTTTTGAAAAATCTTTTTTTTTTTGAAATTTTTTTTTTGAAAATTAATGAGCACATAAGCACATAATCACAAAAATTCCAACAGTTAGGGACATTATTCCGACAGTCAAAATTTTGACTTTTTTTTTTTTCGAGGCGGCCAAAACAAACACGAAAAATGTGCAAAAATCAACACACACACAAAACAAAGGATTCCAAATGTCGGGACGGAAGCTTGACCCTCAAAAGCTTTTTTTTGAAAACGGTGATACCGGTACGTGGGATTGTTAGACCACAATTTATCCCCGACTCGTGTTAGGAGGCGATAACGGGAAATTTAGTGGTTTCCACCAATATACCGAATACCATTTTTTTTTTTAAAAGCTTAGTCCCCAGCGGAGTCGCCACTGTGATGTACCCGATTTTTGAAATCAAACGGAGTCGCCACGCCATTTTTATTTTGAGGGCCAAAACTTTGAAAAATGCCCGGAATCAAGAGATTCGAGTTCGGAGGTCACGTTACGCGCCGGGAAGGACGTTAGTGTGCACCCGGAACGCCTCGTAAAACGAGTCTTCCAAACATTTAAAATCCTTTGTTGTGTGTGTGTGTGTGTGTGTGTGTGTGTGTTTTGACCAAAATAATTTGAAACTGGGAAAAGTGAAAATTGGGATCTCTTTTTAAGACTTTAAACTCATACCATGATTTTTTGGAGAATTTTTGGGTTGAGTCTTGGCACTCAAAAGATTTTTGGATTTGAAAAGCAATTCTGCCAGAATGAAAGAAGGCAGTTGACCCTTGACTTTGAAATGGACTTAAAGGCTTCGAAACCTCAGAATCTGGGGAAAGTCCGAGAATGAAAGTTGCTTAAAACACCCTAAATAGGGTTTCTGCAAAGAAACTTTCCATTTTGGAAGTAATTTGAGGGGTCAAAACCTTCTGGAAATCTCAGATGTGAAATCTGGATTTCCAGAAGCTGATGAACTAGCCTCTAAAAGAAAAATTGAAAAAAGGAGATTTACTTACTCAAAAAATAAAATAAAAATATGTCTGGAAAGATCTGGATGTTGGCTACAAAAAGTGTTTTGTAGTCAACACCCAATTCCAAGTTTTACTGAGTCCAAAAAATAAGATAATGGACTGAGGTCTCAGAACAATGCTACTGGACAGCAAGATGTTCTTGAGGGAAAATGTGATTTTTGGGGGATTTGCATCTATGTTCACCCCATTTTCATCCCTAGACTTGATACCACTACTTTTTATTAAGTGGTTATCATATTCAAGTCATCCTTGGGGAATTTATGGGGTTTAAACATGTCCTTTGCAAAGGGAAAGGGGGTTTTGTAAAGATGAAACCAAAGAGAAAGAATTGACTAAAGATCTAAAATGTGGACCACTTGAGATGGTCATTCATGAAGATGAACTTCAAGATGACCATCTTAGGTCAAAACTCAAGTTAAACTAGACATAAAATAAGTCAAAGTAAGAAGAACAAGATGATCAAGAAATCAAAAGAGAATTTTAGGGTTTTGAGAAGGAGGGCTTTACCAATGGTGACACCCTATCTTCCTAGGCTTGGAATTTGACTTGAGGAGTATCAAGATTTGGTGTTTGGATTTGTGTTTGGAGTGAGATTGGGAAAGATTCAAGAGAAAATGGTGGCAATCTAGAGATTCCCACTGTTTTCTCTCTATATTTCGCCAGAACTTCGTTGCTGTGATCAAAATGTCTTCTCTAAACTGAGAGAGGAGGGTTCAATTTATAGGACACTGTGAGAATCAAACGTATCCGCGCGGACAAGGATCGACGCGTGCACTGTTCATCTGCTACAGTGCTGGCTTTTGGACAGGAAGAATAATCTTTTTAAAATTCAAACTGAAGCTGTTTTTCAACTTTCTTAATTCGGATTTTTCTAATTTCTTTTGCTTTTTGAGATTCTTTTCTTGGTTTAACTTAAAGTGGCAATGCCCATTTTACCCTTACTTTGTTAGAAAAGTTAGGAATGTTAGTAATGTTATAACTTTCGTTAATTTTCTAACGAAAATGCTAACAAGCTCAAATTGGAGCACTTACAAGAGCCCCTCGGCGACGGCGCTTTCGAAGGAAGCGGTCGTCGATAAGAGTAAGGCTCCATATTTGTGTGATGATCAAGTGATCGAGTGGCCGAACCTATTTAATAGGCTACCTACGTATCCTTAAGAGGAATCAAGCCGCCGTAGTTCGGGTCTTTCGACTATCTTTAGTCGTCGACCCTACTTCTTTAGGAAGGTCGCCCTAAGATTTGACTATTTTCGGGAAGTCACCCTATGGTTTGACTATTTTTGGGAAGTCACCCTATGATCTGACTATTTTGGGAAGTCGCCCTATGGTTTGACTATTTTGGGGAAGTCGCCCTATGGTTTGACTATTTTTGGGAAGTCGCCCTGTAATCTGATCGTTTTTGGGAAGTCGCCCTACGGTTTGACTATTTTTGGGAAGTCACCCCGTAATCTGACTGTTTTTGGGAAGTCACCCTAAGGTTTTGACTGTTTTGGGGAAGTCGCCCTAAGATCTGACTATTTTTGGGAAGTCACCCTAAGATCTGACTATTTTTGGGAAGTCACCCTATGGTTTGACTATTTTTGGGAAGTCGCCCTGTAATCTGACTGTTTTTGGGAAGTCACCCTATGGTTTGACTATTTTGGGGAAGTCGCCCTATGGTTTGACTATTTTTGGGAAGTCGCCCTGTAATCTGACTGTTTTTGGGAAGTCACCCTATGGTTTGACTATTTTGGGGAAGTCGCCCTATGGTTTGACTATTTTTGGGAAGTCGCCCTGTAACCTGACTGTTTTTGGGAAGTCGCCCTATGGTTTGACTATTTTTGGGAAGTCACCCTGTAATCTGACTGTTTTTTGGGAAGTCACCCCGGCACCGCACAAGCCTCACAAGATTCCTTCATGACCGTCTCAACGGGACAGCAAACCCCAAATACAGACTACAGGACCCATGCAGTCTAACGTAACCGATCAGCGGGGGGCAAAATTCCAGGAATGTCTCCTCATGGTTGGGGATACCTCGGAATGCCACAAAGCAGATTGGAATCCCACCTCGCCTTGGAACCAATCTATCGTGGGCCTTCGCAGCTAGTCAGCTTGGAATGCTTCCACATGCAGTTCAGGCAACAGCCGAAGCCCTTCCTCGAATGATGCTAGCTCGCCGCTCCTCACACAAACTTTCACAAATCCATTCCTCACTCAAGCTTCGATGGGTTACCAAGCCTCCATCCCAGCTTTCATCGGGAATCACCAGGACCGCAGCACTCCCCGGTCATGCACCTTCGCCTATGCAATTCAACAATCGGGACGCAGCCCGCACTTAAGCCTACTTATGGGCCTCACTCCGGAAATTCGAGTTACCCAGCCTACATCGAGACTCGCCTTTGCCCTCTTTGCCGGTTGAAAATCAACAACAAGCCGCAAGGTTCTATCCCTTTGCCTGTGGTCCTACTCAAGCTCCCGGGGTGATTCGGCCAAGGACAGGATTTCACCTATGTCCCCAGATCGCCGTTCCCTCCACCCGTATGCCGCCGTGGTAGCCCCTCTCTAGATCGGCCGCCGTTTTGAATGCCATGGTTCCACCACAAGACCCTCATTTGGCTTGATTCGTGGAACGACGCAAGGAAATGAAAGCACAGATTGCCGAATTGACTACTAAGAAGTCCGCTCCGCCAACGAACCCGACTCCTTTGTTCCCCACAAATTCGTGATGCCTAATTTGGATCTCTTTGATGGCACCGCATGCCCGAAAACCCATCTCGGACACGTATACCTTGGCAATGAAGGTCAAAAGGGGCGCCAATCGCCAGCTTGGTCGACTATTTCGCCTCTCTTTGAAGTCCAAAGTGCTCTAAAATGGTTCTTCCGCTTAAAATCCGAGGCCAGGGCTACATGGGACCGGACTACTAGCCAACTTGGAGTGGGAAGCAAATAGATTTGACCCGCAGACAACAATACAAATAATTCCGACGAGAACATCGTGTGGACTTTTACAAGCAAGATGGCAACTCCTCCTTTGAAGAGGAACAACTAGACATCTTTCGATCACGCCCGAAACCACATCCGAGGATCTCACTTAGCAATTTCCCTATCCGGATCTACGGGCAATGATCAATTCTCGGGGCTAAATTTGAGAGGGCTTACAATCGCCAGCGAGTTGTCGCACCCGCTACGGATACCGGGTTTCTTCCACCTCCAACACGACTCTCGAAAAGGGCAACAGGAGAATCGATCGAAAAGGGGACCCCAAGGACCCAATACAAGCCAACAATCCATTCCCTAAAAAAAAAGTAGGGTGAATATGATCGAAGTCACGAACAAGCCAAGTGCCACTATGGCTAACAGCTCCTATATGGAAGACACTCTTCGAAGAGAGGATTCTAGTTTCATAGTCGATATCAAAGACGGGTTTCTCCCTTCATGACAACTTCACCTTGAAGGCTCTCACGTTGATCGATTGGCCTCGGTACTTCATCGCATGTCGGGCCAAACCTTTAACCTGGAACTCTGTAGTGACGCTTTGTCAAACCCGGGGCTTCATCAAATCATTCAAAGAAAGATTCCGTGGTTTTCGCCATGTCTTTTCCATGGAATGGGGCTTTATCAAGTCACACCTATCTTCGTAAGAAAGGCCTAGTCACCTCAACAACTATCTTGGAGTTTCAAACTTTAGAACTTGGCATATGGCAACTCCCCGCATCATCAAAAGTTGAGAATTGGGAATCTCCTCATATCGGCATTTCGTCAAATCACAACTAACCCAAGCGAAAGAGGGTTCATTCATGTCAACATTCTAGAGCCCGTCGCCGCGCCTTCAAATGTCCGAGATCGAAAAGAAATTTCAATCGAGACCGGGGTTCAAATCCAACTTCATCCCAAGATCAAAATTGACCTCATCAATAACATGCAATTCAGTCCGCGACCAAAGGATATCACCCCACCACTCAAAGTTTGTCCTAAGCAAATAACAACACATACATCCCTCATATCACCATGCATCCCCACAAAAATCTCCCCAGGTGGCTCATGTAGCATGCACAAAACTTGAATCAATAGGAACAATCCTAAGTGATTGAAGATCTTAAATTCCCCGCCAAAAGCTTAGGCTAAGTGCATCATCGAAAGCAAGTAAATGCATCATCTCGCAAACTTATGCAAAGGATACTCTCACAATCATTTTTGGCTCTATGCATGCATCCGTCACCATAAATATCATATATGCATCTTCCTCTTCACTAACGAACGCAGAATTCAAACGTGAAATCAAATCCCCCTTTTCGGCAAGGATGATCTTCACCAAAGACGACCTCCAATGTCCACAAATGGATGAAGACGCCCTCCAAAGATCTACAAGCTTGGCAAAGACAAGCTCCGCGTCCGCAACTTGCTAAAGACGACCTCCAATGTCCACAAATGGATGAAAACAGCCCCAATGAAGACCACCTCCGGTGTCTACCGTTCGGTCGTAGACGCCAAGTTCTCAAATACAATTCGGTCGAATACAAATCGGTCGAGACGCCAAGTTCTCAAATGCAAATCGGTCAGAGACGCCAAGTTCTCAAATACAATTCGGTCAGGGACGCCAAACTCTCCCATGCCAATCGGTCGGAGACGCCAAGTTCTCCAATACAAATCGGTCAGGGACGCCAAACTCTCCAATACAAGCCTCGGCCGTGGACGCCAAGTTCTCAATTACAAATCGGTCGTGGATGCCAAGTTCTCAAATACATAGCTTCGGTCGGGAGACGCCAAGTTCTCAAAGGCAAGTGGGTCGTGGACGCCAAGTTCTCAAATACGGTCGGACAGAGACGCCAAGTTCTCAATCGATACATCGAGACTCTCAACACTATCAACTACTACACGGCCCCGTGACTTGCTCTCCCGCAGTAAGCACAAAGAAAGGTACGTTAGTCCCTCAACATATCTCAAATGTTGCATGATTACCCTTAGCTTTAAGCTATCTCTATCTCCGCAAATAGCGACGAAAGCTTTAGTTCCTTAAGGTGACGGCCTCCAAATTATCAAAAGGCCCATGATCCTAGACCTATTCCTAAGCTGTCCGGTGGATTTCGAACTACGACCGGCTTGATTCCCTCTTAAGGATACGTAGGTAGCCTATCATTAGGTCCAGCCACTCGACCAAAGACGGACATCCTTTCCTTCGGCAGCAGACGTAAAACCGATCCCTTCAAATGAAGTCCACTAGAGGACCATCTATCCTAAACCATCAAAGGAAATCATTTCAAATCGAGGTTCGAGGCACCTAAGACGCCATCATCGATGTTCGAGGCACCTAAGACGCCATCATCAAGGTTCGAGGCACCTAAGACGCCATCATCAAGGTTCGAGGCACCTAAGACGCCATCATCAAGGTTCGAGGCACCTAAGACGCCATCATCAAGGTTCAAGGCACCTAAGACGCCATCATTAAGGTTTGAGGCACCTAAAACGCTATCACACACAACACGAGGAAAGCGATAAATCGCAATCATCCCCTAGGGCGACTTCCCCAAAACAGTCAGATCATAGGGTGACTTCCCCAAAACAGTCAAAACCTTAGGGCGACTTCCCAAAAATAGTCAAGTAATAGGGCGACTTCCCAAAAATAGTCAAACCATAGGGCGACTTCCCAAAAATAGTCAGACCTTAGGGTGACTTCCCAAAAACAAATCGAGATAGGGCGACTTCCCCAAAACAGTCAAAACCTTAGGGTGACTTCCCAAAAAACAGTCAGATCATAGGGCGACTTTCCAAAAATAGTCAGACCATAGGGTGACTTCCCAAAAATAGTCAAATCTTAGGATGACTTTCCTAAAACAGTAGGGTCGACGACTAAAGATAGTCGAAAGACCCGAACTACGGCCGGCTTGATTCCTCTTAAGGATACGTAGGTAGCCTATCATTAGGTTCAGCCACCAGACCAAAATGGTCATTCCTATCCCCAGCAGAGCGGATATACAACCCTAGCCATCAGACCGAAGAGGGTCATTTCTTATCCCCAGCAGAGTTTCTTTCAGCAATCGACTGTAGAACTCGCTCGCCAGGTTGACATCCTAAAACAGTCACTCCAGGGTCGACAACTAAAGATAGTCGAAAGACCCGAACTACGACTGGCTTGATTCCTCTTAAGGATACGTAGGTAGCCTATTAAATAGGTTCAGCCACTCGATCACTTGATCATCCTGCCAAAATATGGAGCCTTACTCTTATCGACGACCCCGCTTCCTTCGAAAGCGCCGTCGCCGAGGGGCTACTGTAAGTGCTCCAATTTGAGCTTGTTAGCATTTTCGTTAGAAAATTAACGAAAGTTATAACATTACTAACATTCCTAACTTTTCTAACAAAGTAAGGGTAAAATGGGCATTGCCATTTAAAGTTAAACCAAGAAAAGAATCTCAAAAAGCAAAAGAAATAAGAAAAATCCGAATTGGGCAAGTTGAAAAACATAAACTGCTGGATTTTTGAATTTTATTCTTCCCGTCCAAAGCCCGAAGCCGTAATTAATGAACAAGGCACGCACGTCAATCACATCAGCGCGGACATGTTTGTCAATTTCAGAGGGCTATAAATTGAACCCTCCTCTCTCAGTTTACACAACACAATTTGATCACAACAATGAAACTCTGGCGAAATATAGGGAGAAAACAGTGGGAATTCACTTGAATTGCCACCATTTTCTCTTCAATCTTTCCCAAATCTCACTCACTCACAAACACTTCAAATCACTCTCATACATACTCTTATACATACACTAACTCAAGCTCAAATCACCCTTTAGGAGGAGGAATAGAGAGAAAACATAGAGGACTTCATTGTTATCTACTTGTTTTCTCTTTAACCAACTCAAATCATCAACCCTAAACACTTTCAAATCCTAAACACATTCAAGCCTTTGAATCCATTCAAACACAAGACACAAGGAAGATAGGTATAACCTCCCTCTCCCTACACTAAGTCTCTCATTCATGCATGCATCTTTAAACTACAAAATGTAGTTATTTTATCTTCTTGTCTTAGATCCAAGAAGATCACCATGGAAGTTCATCTCCATGGATGATCTTCTACAAGGATCAACATTTTCTTCAATGTGTTCTTATTTACTTGCAAAATGCATTTTCAAAACCCTAAATACCATTTTCAAGCACCAAATCCCATTTTCAAAGGATAAAATTCCCCTTCCCAAGCAAATGAAGTGCTTAGTCCTAATGTACCCAAGGATGGTTTGGTATAGTTGATTCACCACTAAAATGTCTAGTGATCACTAACCAAAACCTAGGGAAATGGGGACAAGCATGGATGCAAAATCCCCTTTAAAATCATATTTTCTCTCTTGAGAAGTTGCTGTCCAGTAGCAATTTTCTCAGACCTCAGTCCATGGTCTAATTTTTTGGACATAGATAAACTTGGAATTTGGTGTTGACTACAAAATACTTTTTGTAGCCAACATCCAGATCTTTCCATACATATTTTTATTTTATTTTTTGCGTGAGTAAAACCCAATCTTTCAATTTTTCTCTTAGAGGCCAGTTCATTAGCTTCTGGAAATCCAGATTTCACATCTGAGATTTCCAGAAGGTTTTGACCCCTCAAATTACTTCCAAAATGGAAAGTTCCTTTGCAGAAACCCTATTTAGGGTGTTTTAAGCAACTTTAATTCTCGGACTTTCCCCAGATTCTGAGGTTTTGAAGCCTTTAAGTCCATTTCAAAGTCAAGGGTCAACTGCCTTTTTCATTCTGGCAGAATTGCTTTTCAACTCCCAAAAATCTTTTGAGTGCCAAGACTCAATACAAAAATCATACCAAAAATCTTGGGGATTGTTCAAAGTCTTATAAAGAGTTCCCCATTTTTTTTCTCAGTTTCAACTCATTTTGGTCAAAACACACACACACACACACACAAAAGGATTTCAAATGTTTGGAAGACTCGTTTTACGAGGCACTCCGGGTGCACACTAACGTCCTTCCCGACGCGTAACATGACCTCCGAACCTAAATCTCTGATCTCGGGCTTTTTTCAAAGTTTTGGCCCTTAAAACAAAAATGGCGTGGCGACTCTGTTTGATTTCAAAAAAATCGGGTACATCACAGGTGGGTTCCTGGCTGTTGCTGCCATTGGCTATTTTACCTTGTACGTTAAGAAAAAACCGGAAACAACTGCCGTTGATGTTGCCAAGATTAGCGCCGGAGTTGGTACGCCGGAGGACACTCATCCCCGCATGTAGTTCAAATAATTGTTCCAGACGTATTTGTTGCTTCTTTTTTGTGTGGCATGCAATGTCAGTTTGGTTGCTGCCTTTGTTATTGTTATAGAACGTATTTTCAAAAATTGAAATAATTTCAAAATAAAATAATTTCTTGTAAATGGAAAATCAGAAAACAGGAAGAAGATGAAGAGACGGAAAAAGATAAATGGAAAAATTAACGGAATATAATTAACATGACTAAGTCGAATCGTGTGAAAACACAATTTTCGTAAGAAGAATTTGTCTTGCACCGGTGCTAACGGTTGAAACGGTATAAGGTGAAACGATTTTTCGAATCCTGATGGAAGCACCTCAAATCAGGAAATCTACGAATTAATGATGTTCGAAATTTCTAAACTTGGAGAGGGAGGAGAATGCAATAATATGATTTCAACTAACTAAACTTTCTAGTACTTGATTGCTCGAATGATTTGGATGATATAAATTGACGTTTGGAGGTCTATTTATAGTTTTCGAAAAGTCACAGGTACCTATTGGGTAATAGGTATAATTTGATCCGGGTGAATGTGGGTCGTCCGATCGCACCTGATCGATGAACCAGATTTAGCGAACCGGCCCGAACCAGTGCCAATGGGTACATCCGTACCGACCCGCACCTATAAGAAGGGTCACGAATTAATCAGATTCATGTACGGGTTCAATTCGCGGATCGGACCCGAACCAGCCCTAAACTCGTCCTAGCCAAGTTAATCCCACACCAAACTCGGTCCAACCCAATTTGATCAAACCATGCCACGAACCGAACCAACTTTCGTCAAAATTTTAAGGCTCCAATAGCTCCTAGCGACGATTCGAAGTGCAAAGTGCGCCCTAAAACGCCCAATACGCCCTTCGCGCCGCTTCGCGGTTGTGGAGTAATTTTGGGCTAGTCCAAAATTAGCATAATTGGGTCAATACTTGCATGATAGACCCAATGCTCCACTAGGTTGCATGGTAAGGATGATACCACTTGATTGTTACCTCCTTTATGTGGATGAGTTAAAAAACTCTCATACCTTTTGATTTCTAGGCAATGTTGAATATGGTATTCCATATTCACAACTTTTCATAAACCAATTTCAAATTACATATACTTTGAGCATTAATTTCTCATTCACCACAATTTGGTTTTGAGAAAATAAACATATCACGTTAATCTACTCCAAATGTAGATTATAAATATGTAATTTATTTTTCATTTACACAAAATGAACATACATTTAATTTCGGTCAAATATTGGTCAAAAATATTTTCAACAATCCCCCACATGAATGACAATTAATGCATGCATGAATGCAGATTCGTTCAGAAATCCCAGTGAACTATTATTGCATTGGGATAGATAGCTTGTGGCCTTGAATCTTTCCTAGTAAGATACTATCGAATATACTAGCCTTTTAGTAGCGCGATGCTTTGAACCAACTTGACTGTATAGTGTATACCGAGACAATAGCATTTACACAATAATAACTCTAACACGTTTTGTTCTCACGTTTTTGTCCATTTCGACCCTGGACCGTATCTCATTCATAAGTATTTCATTTAGAAGCGGCCCTTATTATTTCTCACTTATATAGGTGAACTCATATAAAGCATATCCTGCTACTCCACTACGTAGGTATAGGAATCATTAAAAGTTTTCTCAACTTAACCTCACCACTGCTGCAGGTGCATACATTTGGACTGTTCTAGGAATGAGTATGAAAAGTGTTAATGTTAGATCATGTGTTGTCATGAATGTCATCCCAAGTGTTGCAAACCAGTGTTGCCACTGGTGTTGCCAAAAGTGTTGCCATTTGGAATTGGCGACACTGAGTTAGTTACTGTATTTTTCACAAATATTAATGGGTAAATTAATGTTTATATAACAGTAGTTAGTCACCTTAAAATGAGCTTAAAATCAGCAACGAGAACAAAGTGCGTTAATCACGAAGAGAAGAAGAAGTTAACAAATAAACATGTGTTTATTTGTTTAATTGATGACCAAGCCAGAGATATTTTATTCGGCTATTCTGGGGGAGAACAGAGTCGAGTACAAGGCAATCAAAGCTAAGAGGTACAAGCATGAGAAGCAAGAGAAGACTAGGTCTCCTACAATGAAGGCGAGAAGGCTATTTTGGAGGAAACAAACCCAAGGTACATTAGGCGATCATTTGAGTAGGCTCCAAGACTTTGTGGCCTATAAATAGTGCGGTGGATCTTTATTGAAGATCATCCAATTGTAAAACGCAAATGCACAAGAAAAGTAGAATTCTGCTCTCAAGTGTTGCCATTCGTGTCGGCAACACTTTGTCCAACACTTGAATATTTCATATAGATTTTTATATTTTTGTGAGGTTTTTGAGTGTTTATTTACGAGAGAGAATTCGTGTATGTTGTTCCTTATATCGGGTTCGTTTATCATTAAGGAACAACCTTGACCTTGTATTGAATTCATATTATTAATAGAAAGGTCTTGCCTTTTAGGCACCCATCAAGTTATATATTTATATAACTTGATAAAAATTATATTCTTGTGTATTGCTTTAATTCTTCCGCTGCAAATTATATTTATTTCTATTGATTTGTGCTTTTTCTAGAATTGGTGAATGTGTTGTTGTTAGTGTCATCAACACTAAGAACAACACTGTGAGTTTTATCTCACCTTGTGAGTTTCGTCTCATAAGTTCTTAGCCATAGACAATTTCAATTGGTATCAAAGCCTAGCACTTGATATACTAAGTGTTTAGATCCTTTGTCATGGCTTATGATCCCGCAAACCCTAATCAAAAGAGATTACCGGTTTTAGACGGATCTAATTATGCTTATTGGAAGATTCGCCCGCGCTCGCATATCAAATCAATTGATCTTCGGGCTTGGCGATCTATTTTAAATGGTTATTCTGTTCCAATGCTTCCTCCGGATGACGATGGTGACGTTCAAGTCAAACCCGAATTCGAGTGGACAATTGAAGAGAATAATCTTGCTAGTTTCAATGAAAAGGCACTGAATGCCATCTATGAATGGGTTGACATGCATATGTTCAAACTCATTCAAAATAGTCCCTCTCGCAAAAGATGCTTTGGATACTTTACAAAGATTTTGTGAAGGAGATGGCAGTGTCAGAAACAAAGCTTAGAGGTCTCACTAGTAGATTTGAAAGATTAAGAATGGGTGAAAACGAAGACATCTCGTCTTATTTTGAAAAGTTGATTGATATTTCAAATGCTTGTCAAGTATTAGGGAGCCTTTTACAAATAAACAACTTGTTTCAAAAGCTATTCGTACTCTTCTGAACGTTTTAATATTAAAGTTTCAGCTATTGAAGAGGCCCATAATCTTTCAACAATGGACATCAACTCCTTAATGAGTATTTTGAAAAACTTTGAGTTGAATCTCAATGAACAAACGGAGGCTTCTAAAGGCAAGAATATTGCCTTAAAAGTCGAATCTTCGGACACATGTGTGGACGATGAAGATGAAGTCTTCGAGGAGTTAGATGAAAATACTAGTGTAGCTTTACTTGCAAAGAGATATAATTCTATGGTTAGAAAATTTAACAAAGTGCAGGTAAAGGCTAAGGACCAAACGGCCAAAACCTCTAGTTTTGTGCCAAGGAGAAGTCCTCCTCCAAATCAAAAGGATATCCCACCAAGGCGTGCATCCTCGGAAAAGATCCGGTCCGATCCTAAGTACATTGAATCTATTCAATGTCATGCTTGTTCCGGTTGGGGTCACTATGCCAATGAATGTGCTAACACCTTGAGAAAGGCGGGCAAAAACTTGTGGGTATCTCTTAGTGATGGAGAGGAGGAAGGAACGGAGAAAAGAAGAACAGACGGAGCAAGTAGTCATGATGGCCAAGGTAGAGGAGCTACCTTCGACCGAGAGTGTTACTTCAAGTGTCGTTACAGATTTGACAACACTTGACACAACACTGGTGACTTCTTCAGAAAGTGTTACCCCAAGTGTCGTCCAGAATTGGCAACACTTGGCACAACACTCAAGCAGGTATGATTCTTTAAATGATCTTAATTTGCATGGTTCAACTGATTTAAATTCAGAAGAGATTATAGAGGATGATCTTGATAAAGATGAACTTATTTGTGAATTAAAACCTCTATAAATCTCTCCTCGTGGAATGGAAAAAGGAGAATAAGATGGTGGTTTTCTTGAAAAAGGAAAATCAGGATCTTAAGAACTCCTTGACTCGGCTAGAAGCTCAACTCGCAGGAGAGAATTGGATCTTGATAAAATCAAGGCCAAACTCAACCTAGCCGAATCCACCTTCAAAAAACTCAACACGAGTTCATCCAAATTGGATGAAATACTCAAATTGAGTAAGCCTCTGAAAGCTGGTCTTGGGTTCCAAGAATCACTTGAAAGTATTACCTCTTCCTTGTTTGATGTTGAAACTAAAAATTGTTTTGTAAAAAGAGCGTGTCAAGGAAAAGGGTAGCACTTCTAGTGATTCCTCCGATCAATCCAATGAGTGTGGATACCGTCACAAACCCTGGACATTTAAAACCAGATTGCATTTTCCTACAAAAGAAAATGTCCAGTCTTCAAGTGTCGTCTCAAGTGTCGCCAGGTTTCCAGGAGGCAACACTTATGGCAACACCGGTGAACGTAAATCCAGATTTTCAAAAAAGGGTTGGTTACCCAAGGAAAACCGAAATGCTATGTTGTTTATACAGCCTTTAAGGACTAACATTGCAGGAACTTGGTACTTTGATAGTGGTTGTTCACGTCATATGACTCGGTACAAAAATCATTCCTAACAGAGTACCAACCTATTCAAGGAGGCTCAGTGACTTATGGTGGTGGAGGCAAGAGTGAAATAGTTGGTAAAGGAACACTTTGGATATTGTTGGTTTTCCTCCTTTGAAAAATGTCTTGCACGTAGATGGTTTACTTGCTAATTTAATTAGCATTAGCCAACTATGTGATGACAATTTGGAGGTAAAATTCAATAAAAATACCTGTGAAGTGTTTGATAACACTAACTTTTGTGGTCATGACTGGAATAAGATCAAGTGATAATTGCTATACCGGTTGGTAATAAATCAGGTGTGCAATTTGACAAAACTTGATGATATTAGGTTATGGCATCAAAAGTTAGGTCATTCTCATTATAGAAATCTTGAGAAGATTATCAAACATAATGCCGTCAAAGGTGTTCCTAAACTAGACCTCAAAAACACCGTGATGTGTGGTGACTGTCAAAAGGGTAAGCAAACTCGTGTTGCTCACAGTGTTGAGCAACACAATGAGCAACACTCAGGAACAACACATTGTTTTCAGCTTCTACATATGGACTTGATGGGTCCTATTGAGGTAGAAAGCTTGGGAGGTAAGAAGTATGTTTATGTAATAGTTGATGATTTTTCTAGGTTTACATGGGTGTATTTCTTAAGAGAAAAATCTGAAACTTTTGATAAATTTACTCACTTAGCCTCTAAAATCAAAAACATGTTTTGTTCTCCTATTTTTCGAATAAGATCAGTATCATGGTAGAGAATTTGAAAACATCTCCTTTTCTACTTTTTGTAGTAAAAAGGGGATACACCATGAAGTTTTCGGCACTCAAAACACCACAACAAAATGGTGTTGCTTTGAAAGGAAAAATAGGACTTTAATGGAAATGGCTCGTGTTATGCTAATTGCTAGAAATATTTCTAAAGGTTTTTGGGCCGAAGCATTAAACACGACTTGTCACACTACAAATAGAGTTTTCTTAAGACCCGGTACAACTATGACACCCTATGAGATTTTAAATGGAAAGAAACCTACGGTTCACTATTTTCATGTGTTTGGGTGTTTGTGTTACATTTTAAATGACCGGAATACTTAGGAAAACTTGATTCTAAGAGTGACAAAGCCATCTTTCTTGGCTACTCTCAAAACAAATCATGCTTATCGTGTCTATAATTTGAGGTTAAAAGTGATTCAAGAATCGGTAAATATTGAATTTAACGATTACTTGAGTGCCACAGGAGAACCAGTTGATGATATACCTCTGACCTTACTGGAAGAAGTCGAACTGAGGGCTGGAACAGAATCCGATTCAGCCATTGCAGCCACAGATTCAAGTGTTGCTCCAAGTGTCGCCCCGAAATGGCAACACCCGAGGCAACACATGAGAACAGAACAGTGGCTGGAAATTCCGAGAGCAGTGACTCGAAGGAGAAGATGGATTGGTGTACCATCAAGGCAGGAGAGATCCCCAGCTCGAATTAGAAATTATCATCCCATTACTCAAGTAATTGGTGATGTTAATGAAGGGGTTAGAACAAGGAACAAGGAGCCGCTTGATTACAGAGATATGGTTAGGTATGTGTGTATGTCCTCCACATACTCTCGTGTAAAACACTCCCGTTTCGTTTCCTCTGTTGAACCAAAAATGTGATTGAGGCCTTAAATGATAAATCGGATTCAAGCTATGCAAGAAGAGCTTGAACAATTTACCCGTAACGAGGTTTGGTGTTTAGTTCTACGTCCTTTAAATTCTAACATTATTGGAACTAAATGGATTTACAAAAACAAATCTGATGAATTGGATAATATTGTTCGTAATAAAGCTCTTGTGGCTCAAGGCTATACACAAGTGGAAGGAATCGACTTTGACGAGACCTTTGCACCTGTGGCTAGAATTGAGTCAATAAGACTTCTTCTTGCTATAGCCTCGTTATCTCAAAATCACATTGCACCAAATGGATGTCAAAGCGGCTTTCTTGAACGGGTATTTAGATAAAGAGATCTATGTTGAGCAACCCAAAGGGTTTGAAGACCCATTCCACCTGCACCATGTATACAGACTTGATAAGGCCTTATATGGCTTAAAACAAGCTCCTCGTGCATGGTATGGGCGTCTAACAAGCTTCCTTCTTGAATATGGATTTGTTAGAGGAGAAGCCGATAGGACATTATTTATTCTTAGGGAAAATAAAGAGCTTGTCATTGCTCAAATCTATGTTGATGACATAGTTTATGGTTCCACATCTAAAATATGTTTACAAAATTTTGTGGAAGCTATGACATCTACATTTGAGATGAGCATGATAGGAGAACTTAATTATTTCCTAGGATTGCAGGTGAAACAATCGAATGATGGAATCTTCATCACTCAGAGCAAGTATGCTAAGAGTCTGGTGAAAAGATTTGGATTGGAGAGTGCCAAGAGCTCTAAATTACCTATGGGATCATCTCTTAAGGTAACCAAAGATCAGGCAGGGGAGGATGTTGACCCAACTCTGTATAGATCCATGATAGGTAGTCTTCTTTATCTTACACGCCATCGTCCCGATATAATGTTCGGCGTAGGTGTTTGTGCTAGATATCAATCCGCTCCTAAAATTTCTCACCTAAATGCCGTCAAGAAAATCATCAAGTATGTGTCTGGGACAAGTGAATTGGGAATCTGGTTCACCAAAGACACTAATACCAACTTAGTTGGTTTTAGTGACTACGATTGGGCAGGGATATAGATGGACAGAAAGAGTACTAGTGGGGGTTGTTTTTTCTTGGGTAATAATCTAGTGTCATGGTACGCCGCAAGCAAAACCTGTTTCTCTCTCGACCGCCGAATCGAATATGTGGCAACAGGGAGTTTGTTGTTCACAACTAATATGGTTAAAACACATGCTTGATGACTATGGCCCGATAGTAATATCTTGACCATGTATCGTGACAATTTGAGTGCTATAAATATTTCCAAAAACCCCGTACAACACTCACGCACTAAAGCACATTGATATCCGCCATCATTTTTTAAGAGATTTAGTAGAAAAGGAATTGATCCAAATAGAGCATATTGATACAAAACATCAACTTGCCGATATTTTGACCAAAGCCTTGGACCATGAGAGATTTTCAAGTTTGAAAAAATCTCTTGGTCTATGTTTTCTATAAATCATAGCGTTAGTGTTGCCTTCAAGTGTTACCAACACCGTCTCAAACACTTTGTATGAGTTGTAGTATTATCTTTAAAATTTAAAAAAAAAAAAAAAAAAAAATATATATATATATATATAGTTGTTTAATCCCAAATGTGGGGCATTTACTGACCTTTTTGTTCTAGTATGTGTACGTTCTTAAGGTTAACATTTTTTATATAAAATACCCCTTTGTGCTAAAAAGTGACAAAGTCACTCATATTGTTGTTGATATTTAAAAAAAAAAAAAGGCAAAGCTTGTGAAAATTCCCAAAGGGAATATAATGTAGTGTTTTATACTAAGTATTAGGGACATGGAGCTCGCTACTACAGTGTACCCTACTTGAAAGGTATAAAACTTACTAATTGTAGCTTTACACTTTAATAAAAAACTCGGGGCACGGAGCTCGCTACTACGATGCTTCCTTGTAAATAAATAAAGTGTAAAGTGTGCTTAAAAATTGCCTAAGAAAGTATAGTTATATATGTTAAAAAATATCAAGGGGATTTTATTTAAAAATGTTGCCTTGTGTGTCACGCAACATTGCTAGTAACACATTAGTAGATGCTACATTAATTTTTTATTTTCTTATTTTTTGTTAATTAAATTTTAAATCTCCAAAAGTCTATTTGCTTATATTTAGAGTTTGTGAAATTTAAAAGGTTTTTAGCAAAAATTTTTATTTTTGTCAATCTAAGTGTAATTTTGTAATATCTATTTTTTAAAATTCATCACTTTGAATTTTGAAAAACACAATTTTATGGATATTACTAAAATTATGTTTAGTTATTATTAAAAATTATAAAAATTATAAAAATTAAAAAAAAAAAAAACAAAAAAAAAAATTTTAAAAATGGCGGATAACACTTGAGTTTGTTGGGATTTTTGAGAGATAAGTGGAGATTTAATTAATTTGACATTGTCAAATCAATTAAATCCTACCACTATTCACTCATTAAAACCTCTCTAAACCCTCACTCTCTCTCTTCTCGTTGCTCTCTCTCTCTCTAGGCGTTAAACCGAAACCCTTGCCCTGTTCTTCGTCTTCCTCGTTCTTCTTCAATCCTCCATGGCAAGCACCAAAAATTCACCCCAAATTTCATCACCCATGGAAATTTCGCCTCTAGCTCCCTCTAGTGTTGCCTCAAATGTCGCCGTTCCAATGGAGATATCCCCTGCGACACTTTCGGCCACACCCTCAACCTCACCCTCATTAGACATTGTTGTCTATGATCCTTCCAAAATTCCCATTCCTATTAATCTTCCAGAAGCTACCCCCTCCATAGAGCTCACCTTCGCCCCTCAAAAGAAGACCAAGAAGAGAAAGGCGGTTGATGCCTCTTCGTCTTTTAGGGGTGGAGTGCGTAGACAATCTGAGAGGATCAAAACCTTGTTCAGGTCCAAGATTCCTTCCAACACGGCTGATGATCCAGTAAATGTGGAGGATAGCTCGAGTTCTTCTCTCAACATTTCGTCCGAGGAAGGTTCGGACCCAGCTTTTAAAGAGACAAAGGAGCCCTCATCATCTTCTGATGAGGATGAAGAAGCTTGGTTGGAAGATGAAGAAACCCTTGCTTTGAAGCTCGGTCAAGTTGAAGAAAGAAACGAAAATTTACGGTGGTGTCGCCCCAAGTGTTGCCGATGAAATGGCAACACACTGAAGCAACACCCTTTGCCAAGACCAAAGCACAATCGAGTTCTCCTTCGTATTCTCCTATTTCCCGGCCCGAGGTACACTCTCCTAATCCCTCTCGGGATACAAAGTCAGATTATGAGTCCTTTGGATTTTATGAACGTCCTTTCTTTCGGATGAATTTTATGGTGAAACAAATTTAGATAAGTTTGTTGAAGATTCGAGAAGAAAATTCTGAATGAAAAGAATATGTATGTGACTCAATTCAAAGAGTTAGGTGTGTATCGGTTTTTGGAGGATAGGATGTTTTTGCCTACGGTGACTAAAGTGTCATCGTACATTGAAAGTGTGGTTAGGAATTTCTATGCTCATCTTAGGGATAATATTGATGATAGGAATACCCTCATTATGGAAAGATTTTTGTTAGGGCAATATCTATGATTTTAATCCCTTGATCATCAACAAGGCATTCGGCCTCCCTAATGTCGAAGATGAGAGTTTGGAATATGATCCTAATGCCTTAGCCACCTTTTTAGCTGGAGGGAGAATCACCATTTGGTCCGATCACTTTAGGTCTACCCATCTCACTTCTTTGTTTAGCGTGCTCCACAAGATTTGTATAACAAATTGGCTTCCTACGCTGGCAAACGAGAACACGGTCACTTTTGAGCAAGCTAATTTGTTGTACAAACTAGGCAAGAAACAAAGAGTTAACTTTGGGAGACTTGTATTTGCTCACTTCTTCTGCCGCATGGGCTAAGAAGAAAAAGACCTCCTCCTTCATTTTTCCTTCCCTTATTTTCCAAGTCCTAATGTACTCAAAACCTTAAGCCTTGGAATGGTGATAATATCTACGAAAAGCACATTTTATTACAGAATTACCAAACACTTTCTTGAAGGTGATAGGCACAGGGATTTACCTTGGGTTTTGGTTACAAATGCTCCTCCAGGTTTACGCCCACTGCTACCGGTGTCGCCCCAAGTGTCGCCCACTGGCAACACTTACGGCAACACCGCTCTGTAATGGTTGATGCTGCTATGGTACTTAATTTTTTCAATAGTCAGGTCAAGCACATTGACTCGATAATTCGGGGGTGGTTGGACATGCGCACCGACATGATGAAAATGGTGGATTTGATTTCTTCCAAAATAGGGAGATAAGCCACCAAGGCGTGATGATGATGATGGAGGTGGAAATGGTCTTTGGGCCAAGTGGGACGAGCGAGAGGGAGTGAAGGAGCTGGAAATGCGGTTTAAAGATGGTTGGTTTGAATGGTGGTTGATTTTGGTGGTTTGGAACAAAAACAATTTTATTTGTTTTATTTTGGTTTGTAATGCTTAAACAAATTTTATTTACATTTATTTTTTTCTTTGTTTAATTTGGAATTTTCTTCAAACTTGGATGGATGTTTTTGTTGAATGATGGAATGGTTGGTTTAAGATTTTAATAATTATTTTGGTTAGTTATTAATTTCATATTAAGGGGGAGATTTTTGTAAAGATTTTGATACTTCATTTGCTTAATGGTTGATGTTTTGGATTGAAAAATATTTCAAAACATTGCCTGAAGGTTTATGTTGCCGCTATCAAAATCTCGTGGCATTTTCGGTTTTAGTTAAGTTTGACTAACTGTTTTTGAAAAGATCATCACATTGGTATTTTGTGAAGAAATCGCAACTATGGGGAGATTGTTAATGTTAGATCATGTGTTGTCATGAATGTCATCCCAGTGTTGCAAACCGGTGTTGCCACTGGTGTTGCCAAAAGTGTTGCCATTGGGAATTGGCGACACTGAGTTAGTTACCTTGTATTTTTCACAAATATTAATGGGTAAATTAATGTTTATATAACAGTAGTTAGTCACCTTAAAATGAGCTTAAAATCAGCAACAGAAACAGCCCAGGCGTTAATCACGAAGAGAAGAAGAAGTTAACAAATAAACATGTGTTTATTTGTTTAATTGATGACCAAGCCAGGAGATATTTTATTCAGCTATTCTGGGGGAGAACAAGTCAGAGTACAAGGCAATCAAAGCTAAGAGGTACAAGCATGAGAAGCAAGAGAAGACTAGGTCTCCTACAATGAAGGCGAGAAGGCTATTTTGGAGGAAACAAACCCAAGGCTGTTAGCTGATCATTTGAGTAGGCTCCAAGACTTTGTGGCCTATAAATAGTGCAGTGGATCTTCATTGAAGATCATCCAATTCAGAAAACGCAAATCTGCACAAGAAAAGTAGAATTCTGCTCTCAAGTGTTGCCATTCAGTGTCGGCAACACTTTGTCCAACACTTGAATATTTCATATAGATTTTTATATTTTTGTGAGGTTTTTGAGTGTTTATTTACAGAGAGAATTCGTGTATGTTGTTCCTTATATCAGGGTTCGTTTATCATTAAGGAACAACCTTGACCTTGTATTGAATTCATATTATTAATAGAAAGGTCTTGCCTTTTAGGCACCCATCAAGTTATATATTTATATAACTTGATAAAAATTATATTCTTGTGTATTGCTTTAATTCTTCCGCTGCAAATTATATTTATTTCTATTGATTTGTGCTTTTTCTAGAATTGGTGAATGTGTTGTTGTTAGTGTCATCAACACTAAGAACAACACCTGTGAGTTTTATCTCACCTTGTGAGTTTCGTCTCATAAGTTCTTAGCCATAGACAATTTCAAAAAGGTTCCAAGTGTTTCTACTGAACTCTCAAAACTTAGTTATCTCTTTGAACCAAGGGCTTGGGATCTCCAATTTTCAAGGTAGAGTGTCCGCTAAGAAAGTTCTTTTGCTGTGGTAGTTAAACTCATTCATCTTAACAACGTAAACATTTGATCTCTGCTTATATCTTTAGTCAGCGGATTCACTAGATTATCCTTTGACTTCACATATCAACAACGATAATTCCATTAGAGATCAATTCTTTGATGGTATTATGTCTACGATGTATATGTCTAGACTTACCATTATACATACTACTTTGTGCCCTTCCTATTGCTAACTGACTATCACAATGTATTGGTACAGCAGGCACATGTTTATTCCAACAAGGAATATCTTTCAAAAGATTCTTTAGCCACTCAGCTTCTTCTCCAGCTTTGTCTAGGGCTATAAACTCAGATTCCATCGTTGATCGAGCTATGCAAGTTTATTTGGAAGATTTCCATGACATCGCTCCTCCACCTATTGAGAAAATATATCCACTTGTGGACTTGGAGTCTTTTGTGTTAGATATCCAATTAGCATCACAATATTCTTCTAATGCTGTTGGATATCAATACTCTCGTTAAGGCTTTCCAATGATCATTACTGGTGATGCCGCAGGAAATGTGCTGATCAATCTTCGTCCACCTGGCAGGACCAATCACTTGACTCCTTGACCTGAAATCAGAACCCACTACTAGCCGGAATGGTCTCCGACTTAGACCCTCGGGCGTGAGAGTAAGTATGGTATTTCGGAGAGCAAATATTGTAAATGAACAGAGATATTCAAATGACAAAATTGCAGTTACCTTAGAACTGTCGCGGTTGTCATGTATTTATAGTTGCTTTGATGAGGGTGGTATTTTTGGTAGGACTGCATAAATCCCGTAATTTGTGGGACAGTTACATGTCCGGAGATCGTATCCTTGAGTGGCTCCTGATTTGTAGGGAGACAGTTATGGAATGAGTAGCACGTGCGCCTGGACTCAGTAGGTCGACGCTTGCTTGGCAGGTCGAGGTCACCTGTTGGGATCAGGTCGACCTGACTAATGGGTAATTTGGATCGTACCCGAAATAGAATCTGGATCGTAGAGTCGGACTAAGTTAGGTCGGGACCTGATAGGTCGGACAATGAACTTAAGTCGACTGATCATGAAGATGAACCTTGGTCCTTGCATTAATTGGGCCTGGCTCACTGAGAACGTGGTGATAATAAATGCTTGAGGATTGGGCTTTACTCGATTGGCCTAGTTCGACACTTTTAGTATGTTCAGTGGCCCCCAACTTTCTGAGTTGACTTTGTCGACCAGGAAGTTAAGGAAATTTTGATGAAGCTTGCCGTGACTCGCTAGTCGATGCTCGCGCTGATATTTAGTCGACCAAAGGTGACGTGGCTCAATCCTGGACGTTTACAACGAACGGTCAGATCTGGAAGAGCGCCGTATTTCGCAATCATTACTGTTTTAACGTTTGGGAACCGCCTTGGGAACTGTTTTCCACATTCAATTAGGACAATAACGTTTGAATTTTTCTTTTTCCTTCTCAATTTCGAAAAATATAAATACCCAAATCCTTTTCCTTTTCAAACTTTTACTCTCTCCAAACTCTTGCATAACTCCGGCGAAGGTAGCGAAACGGCAACTGATTTAAATTGAGCTTTCGTCTTCTGCAACAATTTCTTCTTGCGAAATTGATTAAGGTATTCCTCTCGTCCTCTTGCATTAGGGTTTTAATTTCTGCTTTGTTTTTTATTTCGCCAAGGCTAGAACTTTCAGTAGTGAGTCAGGAGCTTGGTATGGGTATTGCACCGCTAATCATCAAGTATACAAACAGATAAGTGGAGTGTGGAAAGAGATGTCCTTGAATTAGTGTGCCTACGTCTTCCAAGGGTTTGTCTCTTCTGCGCCCGAACCATTCTTCCTGATTTTTAACCATAAGTATATATATATATATATATATATATATATATATATATATATATATATATATATATATATATATATATATATATATTGGTTTTATATACACAGCTCAAATTAGATTAATTGATCAATTTGATTCGTGAATACTTGTGATTCAGATAAAAATAAGTGTTACAGTTGGTTCATCATTTTTAAAGGTATTTTGTTTGTACCTTTATAAATTAATGCTATAACTATTTCTTAATTTAAAAATACGATTTATTTTGTTTGTACAATCACGTATTGGCCAATAGAGATTTAACGGATAAACGGTGGGATCCATCGATATACTTTTGATCTAGATTGTAAGGCTCATAAGGAAGACGTGGCTACCTTCGCAACCGATCGCTACAACATAGCATTGATCGAGCCGATGATGCGGTTCCATATTCAACCTAGTGTGTATGTGCATTTTGTTTAAAATCATTTTCTAAATATAGGAATGATATTGCTACCAAGAACATAAATATTAATGGGAGTTCTTCCCTTTTTCAGCTTAACTAAATATAGTAGATAATACACTAACTTTGTGTAGGAGGAACCGAGCAAAGAGCAAAGGTTTTCTACAGCCCAGGCGTGCGCATCAGATCCACCAAGTGGCCGCCCCAACGCAGCAACAAGACCCCACCATCACCTGGACTCCAGGCGGCCGCATGGTCTGTCCCCAGGCGGGCGCCTCACGGACGGGAATGTTGCTGAGGTTTTGCCATTTTTCCTTTTGGCTGTTTTAAGGATTAATTAAATTAGGGTTATTTTAGTCTTTATTTTGTTATTTCGTTTTAGGGTTTAGAGATAGTAGTTAAACATCTTTTAGGCTTTGTAAAACTCAGCTTTTGATCATTTAATTTAAAGAGTTTTCTCTTTATTTTCTGGTGGAATTCAGTTCTTGTGTTTGAGGATTCTTCGCTTGAAGAGTTCTTGTGATTAGTGCGCTAATCACGAAATCTAACGTGCTTCCGTGCTGCGTCAAATTTATACCGTTAAAAGTCTCGGTTTTCAGTATATTATACACTAAATTTTACCCAAAAATTGTTTAACATTTAAGGGGAACTTGTGACACGAATGTCTTCCATTAATACTACGACGACTTTCATTTTCATAGAAACGAGTAATATTTCAAGAAACCGAGCTGATCTTGAGCTATAAGATGACTCCATTATTACAAAACTTGGATATAGAACAACCCCTAATCAAGCACTATAGCCAAGAACCAAAGGATTCCACTTTCCCAAGTCCTGCCCTTCACACGCCTTCTTAGCCGCTGCTTCTACTGCATCACTAGTGACACCAGCGTTGCAAATGTTAGCAAATTGTCTCATAAACTTTGCCCCATACTGTGACAAGGTTCCACAATACGTCTCAAATGAACGAACCTGTGGGCATGCAAGAGAGGAAACAAATGATTATGTTATGATGCCAAATCGTCTGTGAGAATGACTGAAGTCACTGAACTATGAAAGATGATCAAGAGAAAATGCAGTTTCTTCACGAAACTAACATTGAGAATGTGAAAAAAAAGGTTATTGTTCAATTTACCGTAGATTTCAGGCAGTCCCAATCATCCACAAGAGGCACTCCTTGGGCTCTAACGGCGTTCACAATTGAAAGGTGTGTTTCCTTGCCAAATAAGTTCAACGACATCTCTTGTATATTCATATCTAGACTTGCCCTACGACTATATTCTTCCCCTATCTGCGCAAGAAGCTCTCCCTTTTCTTCTGAGTTGTCCGGTAATCTATCAACCTGCAGAAATTTTTGTACATATCAAGTCAAATCTATGATATATTAGTCAATGCTGACATGGTACTAGCGTAGCAGTGCCACACCAGCAGTCTCGTTAGTGATAGTTTTTTGACGCCTTATCTGTCACTAACGAGTACGTAGCATTATGCGGGAAAAAAAAAACCGCGAAAACACATTCATATGTAGGCTACTTGGCCGTTTTAAGCTTGAAAAGAACAAAAATAAGAAGAAAGACCACACTACCCTTGTTTGCATAGCGTATACATCAGCCCATCTTTGATCATAACCGCCCATATCATAGTCATACGTAGTAATAACAGATGAGTTAGGAGCGGACGAGCCTTGATAAAGGTAAAGATCTTCGGATTTCAGACCCTTAGAACCATACTCCATCACATGAGAACCTATGGAACTATGGTTATTGTATGTCCTCAACTTCACCTAAAATAGAATTTCAAGAAAATGTTAATTTCACATACCATATACTATGTGTGTTAGGAAGCAGTGAAATATTCAAGTACTAACATTCTCGTATTGGTTTGACAAAGTTTCATTCCTCAAGTTGTGTGTGTCACTGTTAAACAAAAGTAACACAAAAAAAAATAAGTTACAAGCTCAAATTGTTCAAAATTAATAGAAAAAGGGACGTAAAAAGACGAACCTGTCCTCTAACCAAGCAATACTGTACAAGTCTCCTAAGCAGACATCAAAATCTGGAGGCGGAGGAGGATGCATACCAGGACAGTATGTTGCCCAGCTATCCTCGTTTGGATTTGATGCGGTTGTGACATAAATGTTGAAGTTTTCAGGCAATAAACCATCAAACATGCTTCCACTTTCACACGCTTCTACATATATAACCTATGAACAACGAGAAGATTAAATTCATAAACATTACGACAACAAATGCAGAATAATTTTTCTACCATTTCCTTGTAGGAACCGGAAGCATGTTTCTTCTCCAAAAGATCCATTAAATCATTAGCATAAAGCCATGGCAAAGTTGGCATGCCTATAATAAAAACACGAGAAAGATCACAGATTCATTAATCTCTGAACGAGTTAGAAGCATTTGAAGCGAGAAAAATTATTACTCCCTTTGTCCCAAAATGAACTTCCTACTTTTTTGTCGTTACTACGAATGAACTTTAAGCAATTATTATACCTTGATTTAATTATCCTAATGTAAATCTAAAACTTATACTATTAATACATTATCAACAATACTACAATAACATGTTTTACATTTTCATTAGAATTACAATTAAATCAACCTAAAATAATATGTCAAAGTTCATTCGTAGTAGTGATGACAAAAAAAAGTGGGAAGATCATTTTGGGACGGAGGGAGTATTGACTTACAAAGAACTCCGGGACCTCCATGATCAGTATGGTAATAAAAGATCCTATCTTCAGGTTTGCTATCAACAACCTTTCTGCTTCCTCCTGTCACTGCTGTTTTGTTACCAAGAAGCACCGCAATCAAGTTCTTGACAGTCACCTCTTCTCCGGTATAGTCCTGTAGTAGTTATATATTTCCAAAAATTTTAACGGATGTGCTTTACTTGTTTGTACATCACCTTGTACAATGTTATTGGATTGGCTGTAATTGAAAAAATATTTTCCAAAAGGTGTAAAACGTTCTTACCTTAGGGACATCAGCATAGACATCAGTACCGTTTGGACTGTTGATTATAATTCCGGGCCTTGGATTGTATGAATTGTTGGCAATATCATCGTACATGAACACTATTATGTTCTCGTCTTTCAGTCCTCCTCTCTTTAGTATTTGATAAGCGTGACAAACATCTGCCTGCATTACATAAAAATTTCACCTTTATTTAGATTAAGTCCAAAACAAGTATGATAAAGAAGATTAGTACTCCATCGACCTGTCCCAAAATCAATGTCCAAAAAAAATCAAATTTGCTCTTAATCAAGAGTAAATTTGAAATTTCTTTTGGACATTCATTTTGGGACAGGGGGAGTATAAAGTTTAAAATAGTGACCTGATGTCTATAATTAAAGAATCCGCTTGAGCCAGCAACAAGAACGGCCCATGTCGTGCTATTCCCTTGTGGCTCATCCTCTTCAATGGCTGATAGAAATGATGCTTGGTTCAGCCATCGTGGCTTACTGTTTCTAGCAGCTTTAGAAGGTAGTGTGACAAGTACAAGTAGCAACAAGCTTAGGTAACTAACAAAATTCCATCCCGCCATTGTTAAGAAATTTTAAGAAAGAGAAGTTAAGATGAAGTATTTGAACAAACGCACACAAGTATATCTATATATACATATTGATGTGAAAAAACAAGAAATAAAAATGAATTTACGGGCTTTTAGGTTGAGTCTAAACATAAAGGACATGAAAGATCATTGTGGGTTTCACCATGGCTGACTTTTGTGAAAGCTTAATACGTTAATACATCAGAATAAAGTCAGAGTTAGTCTTTTAGCAGAAAATTCTTCGAAAATTTCTCAGCATATTTGTTCTTTCACTTGCTGATAAGATCCAAGAAGAAAGACAAAGACGCCTTTTGCCGGTGAGAAATTCATTAATATTTAAATCAACATTGTGCCATATTGGCTACAAGAGAAATAACAACATTTCATCTTTATTGTAATGCCTCTAGAGAAGCTCAGACCAGGATAAAATCTATGAAATAATTAATCTTTTTTCTCTTTGACATATATATATAAATCATAATCAAGCACTGTAGCCTCTAGTTGCAGGATTCCACTGTCCCAAGTTATACCCTTTACATGCCTCCTTAGTAGCCTCCTCTATAGCTGATGCAGCAACACCATTGTTGCACACATTGGCGAGTGCCCGCATATATTTCAAGCCATAGGAAGTCAATATCCCGCAGTGTGTCTCAAACGTGCGAACCTATATTGGTCAAAAGTCATCTATAAATAAGCCCACTTGACCAACTTCTAAAAAAAATGTTTACAACGAAAAAAGATTATGTTTACCGTGGATTTAAGGCATCCCCAATCATCCACAACAGGCAAACCTTGAACTCTGATGTAACCAAGGGTTGACATTCCGTTCTCTTGACCAAATAAAAGTGAGCCTATCTTGTCTACGCTGCTGGCCAAATGTGCCCTATGATTTGTTATATCTGTAATCCTAGTGAGAAGCTGTGCCTTCTCTTCTGATCCATCCGTTAATCTATTGTACTGTACAACAAGGTTACACATTACAAGTTGGTCATTTAAATTACTCCAAACAAAAATAAAATAAAAAATAAATATATATATATATATGGGCAAAATACCTTTTTCTCGAGGTAAATGAGATCGGCCTCTCTTTGGTCAATACCAGTCATTACTTGGTTATTGAGGTGAGGCAACTCTGCAGAGGAATTTGGGGCAGAAAAACCTTGATAAAGATAAAGTCTCTCAGATTTCAAGCTCTTGGTGCCATACTCCATAACGTGAGATCCTTCTGAACTATGGTTATTGTAAGTCCTTTTCTTTACCTATACGAAATATATATATGTTCAACTTCACCAAAACTATTGAGCATTGAATAATTAAGACAGCCGAATAAAATGGAATTTGTAATACTAACATGGTGGTATTGTTGTTCTAGTGTCTCTTTTTTCAAGTCGTGTGTGTCACTGCAGAGGAGCCAAAATACAAAAACACAACGTTAGAACTTAGATGCAGATGCAGATGCAGAGAGAGAGAGAGAGAGAGAAAGGGGGAGGGAGAGATAGAGAGAGAGAGAGAGACCTGTCCTCTAACCACGAAACACTGAATAAATCTCCTAAGCAAACGTAGTACTCCTGAGGTGGAGCAAAATCATCGTCCGGGCAATATGTACCATGGCTATTCTCGTATGCATTTGATGCTGTCATGGCATATACGTTAAGATCTTCTGACAGCAAACCTTCAAAAATGCTTCCACTTTCGCACGCTTCAATGTATATAACCTACATTATATTGATTTACTCAATAATATCACCACCAACATATAGATGTAGAATTTCTCTCTCTCTCTCTCTCTCTCTCTCTCTCTCTCTCTCTCTGTCTCTCTCACCCACACACACACACAGTTCACTTGTACTTGCAGAGTTCTCATGAGTATTACCATCTCTTTGTAGGTACCAGCTACATTCTTCTCTATCAAAACCTGGTTGAAATCATCAGCATAAAGTTCAGGCCCACTTGGCATCCCTGTAACAAAACAGAATACATTAATCTCCAACAACAAAAATCAAAAATCGACTTACTAGGAATAAGTTAGCTCACCAAGAACACCCGAGGCTCCATGATCAGCATAGTAAATAAAGATCCTGTCTTCGGGTTTGCTATCCACTACTTTCCCACTTCCTCCTTGCAAAACCTCTCTGTTTCCAAGAATCACATTGTATAAATTCTCAGCCGTGGCGTTTTCCCCTGTATAGTCCTGCAATGTACAAGTTTATCGTCCCATCAATGTACAAGAGAAACGATTAATGATAATAAATCAGAAATTATTGTTTTTTTTTTTTTTAAGAAGTTGTTACCTTGGGCACACCAGCATACACGTCAGTACCATTAGGGTGGTTGATTATGATACCAGGCCTTGGATTATCAGGATGATTCGCAATATCATCATACATAAACACTATTATATTCTCGTCCTTCAGTCCTCCCCGTTTCAATATTTGGTAAGCATGACAAATATCCGCCTATATAACCAAGAATATCATCAATCTTAGTAAAAAAAAAAAACAAAACTTAAAAAGCTAGAGCATGCAAGAAAATCATAAAGTGAGAACCTTTGAACATGGAAATATATATGTACCTGATGCCGGTAATTAGAGTATCCCGTTGAACCAGCAACAAGAACTGCCCATGTAGTGCCACCATTTCCTTCTTCACGCCATTTTGATCGGCTGCTCGCTTTAGCTAGAGAAGGAAGTATGATCATAAGCAAAAATAGCATCGAGGAGCTAATATGGAAAACAAACTTAAAACTAGCCATTGGAGATTAACGAGGAGGAGGAGAAGAGTGATGAGATAGATGAGTTGCGAAGATTTTGTTGAAGCATACAAGGAATATATAGGGTTTCAAGTTTGCATGAAAAGCAAGAGGCGTAAAGAAATAAAATTACGTATTTATATTGGAAATTAACCAAATCAACAAGTTTGTTATCAGTCTCAATACAACAGGATTGTATGTACAAGAAAGAAGAAGAAATCCATTTAGTTGCACTAATTGAGTGTTTTTTTTTTTCACTCTTTTCTCTCTTGTGTATCTACATATACACACACACACACAAACACAAAATGTCCTAGTTTCTTGCTTATAATACTTACTCCCTCTATTCCATAATTTCCATAATGAATGTCCATTTCTGTTCATGAATGAACACTGTTCTTGAACAAGAACAGAAATGGACATTCATTTTGGGACGGAGGTAGTATAGTACATCCTAACGCCTTTTGCAAATTAAAAAAAAAAACATGCTTTTCATCAAGTGAAAATAATAATTGGACAAACTCTTCCAGTTTACTATGTTTAGATTGATAACTAAAAGAAAGTACTGGGAGGGAAGTATTTCAAAAGAGGGAGTTTAGAAAAGGGGAGGGAAAATACTTGTACCGGAAAAGGCTTCCATGGTGGAGTAAGCTCTGAGCTCTCCTCATTTGTTTTGTAGAAAGGAAATGGAAAATGTTTCCAAGGTCAGGTGTGAATACTGATGTGGTTGTAAAAGATAAAATTCTTGTGTCTTAGCACAATATAAGTATTATGATCTGTAGGGGAATATGGGGTCTTGATCTTTGATACTGATGCCGGATATGTGATTGAATCGTGTATAATCCACTTTCCGAATAAAGTATTTCGACCCTTAATGCCTGGGTTACACAAAATCTTTATTGGGATAAGACAATCACGCAATTTGTTTTCTAGGCAAAGAGAACAAATCAAAACTTGAGAATTGTTTTCTTTCGTTATATTGTTGTATCACTCTTGTATGTTATTCATCTATGTACAACTGAGATCAATCCCTGTATATATACAGATGGAGAGGTATTAGTTAAAAGGTATAACCAAAAGACATGATTTTAGCCAAGAGATGTGACTATTCAGTTTGAACTGGCACCTGTTCAGGAACTGCTCGGCCGAGTCAAGGGACTCGCTCGGCCGAGCACACATGTCTAATGAGATTCTGCCAAGCTGCACGGCCGTGTCTTATGAACTGCACGACCGTGTTGTTATCTTGCTCGGCCGAGCAAGGCATATGCCTCGGCCGAGCAAGGCCGTCGAAACTTGGACAATGCTATGCTCGCTCGGCCGAGTCAAGGACTGCTCGGCCGAGCACATCAGCAAAATGTGCTACCCTTTAACTTTTACTTCTTTATCGAGGTTGACTTCGTTTTAGCTCAAACGAGTGTGTACTCCACACTTTCCCTTACTCGTATCCGAGTCTAATACGAATCACATTGATCTCTAGTAAATCATCATTACAATAAAACAAGTTGATGACACTAAAATCACCAACAAATCCCCTCCATTTTAGTGTAATCCTTTGATTTACTAAACTTTATAAATAACGAAACAAACGAATGCATAAATGAAAATGTCTTGCGATTGAATTTTCATCTTAGTATAATACACATTTCAAATACTCGAGAATCGGGGTGTCGTAACGATTGAACCCGTCAACTCATATGAATACACGAAGATACTATACACATAAGTTCGGTACAATTCTCTTTGTTTAATCTTGACACTATTACAAGCCATGTGTCCATATCGATAGTGAACATATAGGAAGCCAAGTCCTAGCTTCTTGAAGCGGCAAAACTTCATGTCCACATAGGTAGTTCCTTTTAATCTTGCACTGCATTTGCAATTTTTCAAAGGAACTATTAAGAAGATATTCTTCAACCTAACCTTTACTTGGTGTCCGAACACATACCTTGGGAAAGATAATAACATGTGTTCCAATCTCCAACTGCGAGCTTTCCACATTGAATTCAAGCTTCTAACGTTGTATTAGAAGGGAATTGGGTATCTCACAATTAGAGGATTAAATGGACTTTAATCCCATTCCCTCTGCAGACTTATTTACCAAGTCTCCGGCTAACCCCTTCGTCAGTGGTCGCCCAAATTTTGTTGCGACCGAACAAACTCAACGATATCACACCATTCATGATTAACTCCCGAATCATACTATGTCGACACCCAAGTGTCTAGACTTGCCATTATAAATACGACTATAGGCCCTAGCCAAGGTGGCAAAGACTATCACAATGGATAGACATTGGTGATATCGGTTTTGGCCATAATGGAATCTCAAATATCAAGTTCGAAGCCACTCCGCTTCTTTTCCAAAGCCAGCCCAATGCTACAAACTCGAGATTCCATTGTAGAATGTGTAATACATGTCTGCTTTTGGAAGCCCAAGAAATGGCACCTCCTCCAAGCAAGAACACCCAACCACTAGTAGAAGATGAATCTTCTTGGTTGATCCAACTAGCATCGGTATAACCTTCTAATATAGCAGGATGTCCACTATAACACAAACCATAGTCCATAGTACCTTTTAAGTACTTGAACACCCTTGTTATAGCATGCCAATGTCGTCTACTAGGATTACTAGTGAACTGCTCAATCTTCCAACCGCATAAGCAATATCGGGTCGAGTGCCCGTCATAGCATACATCAAACCGCCAATGGCTTTTGAGTATTCGAGTGTGACACAGTTTACCAAGATTTGATACAAGTTTCTCGGTAGGATCCATGGGAGTACTAACTTTGGAACAATTATCACAATTAAACCTCTTGAGAATTTTCTCAATATAATGAGATTGTGATATTGCAATTCCCTTGTTCATCCGTTTAATCTTTATACCAAGAATTACATCGGCTTCTCCCATGTCCTTCATCGAAAACTTTGATGACAAAAACTTTTTAGTTTTATCAACTACATTTTGGTCCGTGCCAAAAATCAACACGTCATCTACATATAGGCGAGATGATTACACCTTTACCGGATACATCAAATCTGCTATATACACATTTGTCTGGATTGATTTAATACAAAACCATTCGACAAAACAACCTCATCAAACTTTTGATGCCACTGTTTAGGTGCTTGCTTTAGCCCATACAATGACTTAATTAACTTACATACCTTATGCTCATTACCTGGCATAACAAATCCTTCAAAGTTGTTTCATATACACTTCTTCTTCCAAATCACCATTTAAGAATCTTTGTTTTGACATCCATTTGATGGATCAATAGATTCCGAATAGCCGCCAAAGCTATCGAAATCTAATAGTAGTGATACGAGCAACCGGTGCATAGGTATCGAAGTAATCGATCCCTTCCTTTGTCTAAAGCCTTGGATTACCAATCGAGCTTTAAACTTGTCGATAGTTCCATCGACTTTCATTTTCTTTTTGAAGATCCATTTGCACCCCAAAGGTTTACAGCCTGGTGGTAAATCAGACAAGACCCATGTATTATTTTCCACAATAGAACCAATCTCATCATCGATGGCTTCTTTCCAAAAACCAGCGTCTCGAGATTTTATTGCTTCATCATAGGTTCTTGGATCCTCCTCTATACTATAACAGTAAGAGTATTGAGATTCAATTTGATCTCTTGATCCCTACCTCAATCAAATGATCATTCATTTGAAATTCATCTGAAATACTTATCAATTCTTAACTTAATGGTGAATCAATATTCAACCAAAGCAAGTAGATCCGCATACTCACAACACATTATTAAATGCGTGGCTATGCATTTGAACAAACTCACAACGCATCTAATGATGGTGGCTATGTTCAAAATGGGATAATCTTACATTAAGAATTGAAAGCCTTTTGAAATATTACATTTTCCACCGAGCATGCCATTATGAAGAATTGATAACAACAGAAGAAATCATATAAATAGAACTAGGAATTTTATTTAAATTCAACATAAACATCCCATTATAACCAAATCCTACAAATACACCAGACTTCGATAAGGTATACTTATCGGATTCATATACTTGTTTGTATCCACACTTGTTCAATACAGGACCAGAAATGAAGTTTTATTACATACAATACATTTAAACAAAGAAATAGTTTTTCCCGAACTGAATTCCAACACCACACTTCTTTTCCTAGAATAGGAGCGGAATGGTCATCACCCATGTAAAGAACAGATCCGTCTTCCATTGGTTCATATATCTTAAACCAACAACGATCTTCAAACATGAGTAGTGGCACCGGAATCAATCCACCACGCAAAAGCATCATCCTTGGTCTTCAGAATGGTCCTTAGACCCCTTTCCCGAACCACTTGTGCTTGCGCCTTTCTTGTTGTTTCCAACACGACAATCCTTCTTAAAGTGACCAGATTTGCCACACTTCCAACATGCCAATTTAGGCTTCTTGTTGGAACCAGAACCATTGTCATTGAAACTACGTTTCTTTCCTTTGTTTTTATTGTTTCCACCCTCATCAATCATATTGACCGAGGGTCCAACAACTTCCTTTCCTTTGCCTTTGTCATCCTCTTGCGCCCTAAGAGATTCCTCTATGCGCAAGTGACTACCAAGTTGAACCAAAGACAAATCGTCTTTACCATGTTTCAAAGTGTGTTTGAAATCCTTCCAGGAGGGAGGCAACTTATCAATCACACTTGAAACCGATATTGACTCATCCATCTTCAACCCGTGTTGTGTATATTGTCCAAGGATTCTAAGGAGTTCATTGAACTGTTCCATGACAGGTCTAGAATTGACCATCTTGTAATTATTAAAATTACTCACAAGGAACTTCTTACTAGAAGCATCCTCTGCCATGTACTTGGATTCAAGAGAATCCCATAACTCTTTTGCAGATTCCTCATTTTGATAGATGTCAAAGAGAGAATCAGACATACCGTTTAATATGTGTCCTCTGCAGATGTAGTCGTCGTTTTCCCACTTTGATCTATGTCTGATTGCCTCCAAGTTGTCATCTTCAAGCAATTCCGGAATAGGGGTAGAAAGAACATACACCACCTTTAATGTTGTTAAAAGGAAGTGCATCTTCTTCTGCCAACGCCGGAAATCTTGTCCTTCAAATTTGTCTAGCTTTCCAAACTTGTTCGTCATCTCCTTCAAAGTACTTCCACCAGCCATGAGTATCACCAAATACTTTATTCGTTTGTAGGGAATATGGGGTCTTGATCTTTGATGCGATGCCGGATATGTGATTGAATCGTGTATAATCCACTTTCCGAATAAAGTATTTCGACCCTTAATGCCTGGGTTACACAAAATCTTTATTGGGATAAGACAATCACGCAATTTGTTTTCTAGGCAAAGAGAACAAATCAAAACTTGAGAATTGTTTTCTTTCGTTATATTGTTGTATCACTCTTGTATGTTATTCATCTATGTACAACTGAGATCAATCCCTGTATATATACAGATGGAGAGGTATTAGTTAAAAGGTATAACCAAAAGACATGATTTTAGCCAAGAGATGTGACTATTCAGTTTGAACTGGCACTGTTCAGAACCGCTCGCCGAGTCAAGGGACTCGCTCGCCGAGCACACATGTCCTAATGAGATTACGCCAAGCTGCACTTGCGGCCGTGTCTTATGAACCTGCACGGCCAGGTGTTGTTCATCTTGCTTTCGGCCGAGCAAGGCATATGCCTCGGCCGAGCAAGGCCGCCCGTAAACTTGGACAACCTGCTATGCTCTGCCTTCGGCCGAGTCAAGGACTGCTCGGCCGAGCACATCAAAGAAATGTGCTACCCTTTAACTTTTACTTCTTTATCGAGGTTGACTTCGTTTTAGCTCAAACGAGTGTGTACTCCACACTTTCCCTTACTCGTATCCGAGTCTAATACGAATCACATTGATCTCTAGTAAATCATCATTACAATAAAACAAGTTGATGACACTAAAATCACCAACATGATCTCCAAAACAATGTCTTATATATACTCCCTCCGTCCCACCTCACTTGACACTTATTTCCATTTTGGGCCGTCCCAGCTCACTTGACACTTCCCAAAATAGCCTACTTTTTATAATTTTATATTCACTCTACCCCACCACTCATTCTCTCTCTTCATTTTCCACCACTCAATTTATTCAACCAACACTACTATTTACCCCACTCATTCTCTCTCTTCATTTTTTACCACACATTTTTATTATTTTATTCTTTTTTCTTAGTTCCCGTGCCCACCTCAAAGGTGTCAAGTGAGGTGGGACGGAGGGAATATACAGTTTAATTATTAGCTACAAAATAACAATCTTGTTGTCGACTTGAGCACGGAAGAAAAAAATATAATGATCTGTAAAAACAAACTTGATATTCGTACGATATTTTTCATTTATCGCGATACGGTGATTCTGAGGTAAAATTTGGACGTCAGGACTCAGGAGCAAGAAATACTTAAAGAAGATGAAACTGATAATTTGTAGAACTATACTCCCTCCGTCCCGTTAATAACTTCACTTTTTGCCATTTTGGGTGTCCCATTTTGGGTGTCCCATTGAAAGCTTCACCTTTCCTTTTTTGGCAAAGAATCTTTACTATTCCCTCCACTCATTCTCTCTCCTACATTATTTTAATACTCACAACACCATTATAATTTATTATTCCCTCCACTCATTCTCTCTCCTATTTTCAAATTTCTCTCTCATATTTTCAAATTACACTCACAATATTTTTTTTTCCCACCCATTTTCTTAATTTGCGTGTCGGAGCCAAAATGGTGAAGTAAATAATGGGACGGAGGGAGTACATTGAAAATATATTATTACCACCGTCCCAAAATCCAAAATGATTGTCCCAAGGCTTGATCGAAATCAAAACCTTTTGCAAGGAATCACAATTCCCAAGATAGCAAGAACTTCCTAAGAAATCCTTCTGCAAGCCAATAAAATTGATCAAGAATTTTGCAAGATGCAAATTGAAATTAATTGATAAAAAGTCTAATTTTCAAAATTACAATGAAGGCCTATCTTATAGTGCCCAGAAAACTTGAAAAAGACTCCTAAACCTTCTAAAATTAATCATAACCTATAGAGTCTTTTTCAAGTTTAGGAGTCTTTTTCAAGTTTTTTGGGCACTATAAGATAGGCCTTCATTGTAATTCCGAAAATTAGACTTTTTATCAATTAATTTCAATTTGCATCTTGCAAAATTCTTGGTCAATTTTATTGGCTTGCAGAAGGATTTCTTAGGAAGTTCTTGTTATCTTGGGAATTGCGATTCCTTGCAGAAGGTTTTGATTTCGATCAAGCCTTGGTTACTATTCCGCTGCGTTACTTTACATCATTTAGTGATAGCATAATGCAACATACTTTTTAGATTTTTTACAAATACTGAAATATTGTTAGATATCGTTAAAATTCATTAACGGAATGATATTTGGTATGACAATATTTATGTGGCGAGACCAATCCATTGATAAACTAACACCAGTTAACAAATTTAAAGAAATGTAAAAAAGTAACATTTCATCATCTCAAAAGAAAAATAACCCATTATACTTCATCTTTTTCATCACCCCCAAAATCTACCCTCCTCCATCACCTCTCTAGCAGCAATTAATGACCCTCCCCTCTCGCACAATCCCGTCCACAACTATATCTTGTCAATCTGAATTCTCAATTTCAATTAATCCCCAAATTTAACATTCCCAATTTCTATTAGGATTGGAATTCCTGTTTCCTCAATAGCTGAATTATACCTTTCATCGGATGGCGTGAGTGATTGTGAGACTTTTGGATCGAAGTTGAATTCGGTGGTTGATTGTTGCAGTGAAGATGCGGAGGCTAGGGTTTGCCCAAATTGTTTCTTCTTCACATTACTAGCCGACCCATTACCCACATTCGAATTTTTAAAACCCAGCAAATTGAGGGAGGTGATTCAGAATAATGGTATCGTGCTCTAGACGACTTAGAACATGTTACTTCAATCGCCATTGTTGAGCTTGGAAGTGAAGTGTGTGCAAAACCCTTTTCTTGAATTCTCTTTCTTTCAAAAAATTAGAATTCAAGCTTAGATTATAGGGACTATGCCCGATAAGTTCTAAAAAAGTTCCATAATGTCCGATAAGTTCCTTCCTCATGTTGTATTATGATGTTGTATTATGTTTCAAAAATACAACATCAATTAAGGCCATAATACTGCATTCCGGCGGCCGTCGGTGACCGGAGTCCGAAGCCCATGGACCGGCGACCAGATTCCGACCTCCAGCGGCCGGATTCCGGCCAAAATTGCCGGATTCCGGTGAAAATTGACCGGATTTCGGCGAAAATTGACCGGAATCCGGCATGCGGCGATAGCAGACGGCGGCGGCGGAGCTGTGCTGTGGCGGAGGCGGTGGTGCGGATGCAGTATTATGATTTTAAACTATTGCATAACTAAATGTTGTATTATACGTAATACAACATGAGAACTTATGGGGCATTTTAATACAATGAGGAACTTAGTGGGAAGTGATATTTCAAAAGGAACTTATGGGGCAAATTCCCTAGATTATAAAGTTAGTGGATATATTTGTGTTTGAAACAATTGCGTAAAACCCCTTTATCGAGTTTTGAATTTCTTGAATCCTGATTTTATGTGTTGGTGTTTATGAGATTATGGACTAGCGATTGGGGTGGAATTGTGGTGGTGTAGTCATCATGGTGGTGGCGGCGGCAGTGATGGTGTTGATGGCGGTGACAGTGGTGGTTACAGACTGGTTAGGGAAGTAGAGGGAGGAGTTAGGCCCCGTTTGTTTTCAGGAAAATGGGAGGAAAACGTTTTTCGGAAAACGTTTTCCCCATTTTTCGGTGTTTGGTAATTTTTCGGAAAACGTTTTTCCCATTTTCCCCGAAACATGTTTGTTTTTCGGAAAACGTTTTCCCCATTTTCCGGTGTTTGGTAGTTTTCCGAAAAATGGAGAAAATGGTTTTCGGAAAACATTTTCCGCCATTTCTAAGGAAAACATTTTCCGAATTTTTCCTAAGGAAGTTGTTTTCCGGAAAATGATGTAAAAAAGTGGATGGATAATATTTTAATAATAATAATAATAATAATAATAATAATAATAATAATAATAATAATAATAATAATAATAATAATAATAATAATAATAATAATAATAATAATAATAATAATAATAATAATAATAATAAAAAAATAATAAAAAATAAAATAATAATAATAATAATAATAATAAAATAATAATAACATAATAGTAATAATAATCAGAAAATAATAATAAAATAATAATAATAATAAAATAATAATAATAATAATAATAATAAAATAATAATAAAATAATAGTAATAATAATAATAATAATAATAATTTTCCGAAAAATATCTTCATTTTCCGGAACACGTTTTTCCAATTTTCCTAAGGAAGTTGTTTTTCAGGAAAACATCTTCCTCATTTTCCGGAAAACGTTTTCCACATTTTCGGAAAACGTTTTCCTTTTCCGGAAAACATTTTCCAGGAAATCATTTTTCGAAAGTTATTTTCCCCGAAACAAACGGAGCCTTAGTCTTCTTCTTAACAAATGTTGGTGTGTTTAAAATGGGTTAGTTTTCTAGATTTTTTTTTCAAAATATTGTTTTTTAAAAATTTAAGTACCAAATTAACATGGATGAAAAAGTATGTACCAAACTAACACTTTCAAGTGGATTCCGGAATCGATAATTCCGGAATAATGAAATCCGGAATTACCAATTCCGAAATTTATTTTTTATTTTTACAAAACTGAAAAAATGAATTTTCGTAAAAAATTGAATTCCGGAAGTTGCATTTCCGGAATCATTTAAAATTGAATTCCGGAAGTTGTATTTCCGGATTCATTTGGCGTTGACTTTAAAATTAACTTTATACAATCTGTTTGATGAAAACCCATTATTTGTATCAAAGAAAGAATAACTGTTGCTTCCACCATTGTTGCCACCACTTCCGTCATTGTTGTCCCAATTCAGCAAATTTGCATTACCAAGGGTAATATTGGGAGAAGAAGAAGGCTTGATAATTGATGGAAGAATATTATTGGTCGAAGAATTTGGATTAAAAAACAGACCCCCAGAATCAGAATTCATAGATAGACCAATATTGGGGTGTGGGTAGTTGTTTAATTGGTGGTGGAATGAAAGAAACCCCGGAAAATCAGAGGTTTTGGTGGCGGTGGTAGAGGTTTCGTGAGAGGTAATAAATCTATTGAGAAAGAACTCATGGATTGGTGGTGGATTTGATAAATTACTAGTAGTACTAGTACAATTATTTTCAATGAGAGGGTATGAGGGCGGCGCCACCACCGACGGTGACTTAGAATTATTCTCGGTTTCGACAAAGTTTAGCAATTCATAGGATCCTTCATCCATAGAGCCGCTGCCGCCACCGCTACCGCCGCAGCCATAATTTTTGTTATTACTATGAGAATTAACTTTGTCTTCCTCGTTTTCTCGAGTACCTCGGAAAGTGGCTTGTGAGTATTTGGATCAATGCCTCTTTGTTTTAGCTTATAACTTGCTCATAATTATAAAGTCTTATGGAAATGAATTAGTTTATAACTTGCTCATAATTATAAAGTCTTATGGAAATGGGTGATGGATGGTTTAATTATATACCTGCAAGTTTAGGGACAGAACTCCAACAGCCATGGCCAAATTTGGTGATATGTTAGAAATTATTAGAAAAAGAGAATTTAGTTGTATAAAGTTAATTTTAAAGTCAACGCCAAATGAATCCGGAAATGCAACTTCCGGAATTCAATTTTAAATGATTCCGGAAATGCAACTTTCGAAATTCAATTTTTTACGAAAATTCATTTTTTCAGTTTTGTAAAAAAAAAAAAAAAGTTAATTCCGGAATTGGTAATTCCGGATTTCATTATTCCGGAATTATCGATTCCGGAATCCACTTGAAAGTGTTAGTTTGGTACATACTTTTTCATTCATGTTAATTTGGTACTTAAATTTTTAAAAAACAATATTTTGAAAAAAAAATCTAGTTTTCTAACAAATGTCGACGTTTTCGTTAAGGTTTTTGATGTCGTTAGGTTGATTTAACGTATATTGCATTAAATGTAAAAATGGAGGTAGTACATATCATTAATATGTCACTAACTAGTAGTACATTGCATTAATTGTAAAAATTGAGAAAGTACATTGCATATTTATGTCATTCACCCAAAGATAAATTGAACGTCCCGTTTCATTTATTATTCAGGGGTAGGGGTGGAGCCAGAATTATCATATAAATATAAAAGCAAAACTATATCAAAGGCTGAAAATATATGCCAAAATGACAGGTTGTCACCAACGGCCCAGATTCAATTCGCCCCACTTTCCTTTAATACGCTGTTAATTAAATCAATTCCCTATATAAAAATATGTTTAAAGTCGGCAATAAAATACTCTTTCCCCTAATAAAAAAATAAATTATTTTTTTATTAAAGCAAATTTAAAAAGACTAGCTCAAAAAAAAAATCCTGTTAATTAAATCAATTTCCTATATAAAAATATGTTTAAAGTCGGCAATAAAATACTCTTTCCCGTAATAAAAAAAATAAATTATTTTTTTATTAAAGCAAATATAAAAAGACTAGCTCAAAAAAAAATATCCGTACTCAGGGTAAGAGCTTGAAATACTCTTGAAAACCCAATTCCGTAATAATAGTAAGGCCATTATCTTGGTCTCTTCACTGAAAATATAACTCCATGCCTTTGCCTGTTCACTCTCATTATGCTTGACAATTGGCACCTACAAACAGGTTGATGATTTCAGAAAACATTTTAGGCCACAAAACTATGAATTGTAATAAAATTCTCTGAGTAAGTGAATCCTAATTTCAACGTTATGTTAATTAAATCACACCTATTAAACTAAAAAAAAAAAACTGTATAATTAATTTCATTGATCTGCGCCGATTCTTGAGTAAATAATCAGTGTTCTTGAGTCAATTTCAGTATACTCGCATAGAATAAGGAAATTATTATATAAGAAAATTATCAATCTAAATCTATTATTTCGGGCATAGAATTTCTGCTAATTTTCTTACCGAGTAGATGACTGTTCTTAAAGCTTTCATATCCCCGTCGGGCACCATATATTATATAAGGAAATTATTCAGTATACTCGCATAGAATATATTATATGTATGGCAACATATATTCTAGGAATATCTATTATTTCGGGCACCATATATTATATGACAAACTGTGAACAAGGATTATTTTAGGGGGTGCCGCATAGAGAGAGAATCGGTGAGAGAGAGAGAGAGAGCACGGCAGTGAGAAAAAAGAAGGAAGAAGAAGGAGGAAGAAAGCTCCATTATTGTAGTTCAAGATTCAACCCAAGGTAAGTGTTTTCTTAAAGTTATTATAGGTGATTCAGACGATGCATTGGACGACAAGACGCTGAATGTGGTGTATAAGGAAATATTTGACAGGCTGTGATTTTCAGGTATTCGTAGTATTTTCAAAAACACTTTTATTGTATTTTGTCTTAGTTTTTCTTTTTATTTTTCGCTATTTTTAAATTTTATTGGGATGCGAGAGAATATTTGACACTTAGACACACACGTTTAAGTACACTCTTTTGTACTCATCTCTCTCATATTCAACAATATAACTAAATTTTGGATATAGGGACCAATACCGGTTTCTTTTGGAGAACCATATCTGAATCATGGCAAAGGGCACATCGACACACAACTTCTCCAACAACATGTTGTTCCTCTACACCAAATCTGTTTGATCTGCATGGATTGCAGAAAATCTTAAGAGAAAATAAACTTCGGGAAACCTTTTCACGAGAACTGTATAAAGCTTACCTCTCGAAGAAAACCTCCATTGCTTGAAAGAGTTTTACTTTGTTTAACCTAGCCTCCATTGCTTGAAAGAGTTTTACTTTGTTCAACATTCCGAGTTTAATCATTTATCTTTGTTAAAGTAGCATGAATGTGGCACTTAGCTTGCTTACTTTGTGTGACAGATAACGGTAAAACCTGAGCCAGAATATTGGAATGGATATTAAATTAAATTTTCTGAGATTCAAGCATCATTTTGTGAATTATTTTTCCTGCATATTATTTTTGTCAGCAGCTATGGATCTTAAATCAAGTCCTTAAAATTTTTGCTCGGATTTTGGATTATTACCATGTCAAGATATGAAGTTCAAACTAAGAGTTTGTATTTTCCTTTTATATCTCTTTTCTCAAAAAACAACAGTAAAAATGAGAACAGGAGATGGAAGGAGAAACTTACATCAGAGCAAGGACTAACAAAGCATTAACTAATGACATGGATGGCTTCTTTTAACGACGATGCAGAAGTTGCACCTGGTGGAACTCCCCATCTTCTATAAGTGTTGAAGCAATAAACACGGTGGCGCCCAAACTTCTTCTCAAACTTGATGCGGGGCATCATGGTTGACTTTTCACTATCTATTCTGGTCATCAAGATTCAAGTTAGCACGCACTAAAGGGGATATGGACGGACAACAAGTAAGAGAATACTAAAAGAACATTTGAAATGCAATGAAATTATTACTTCCTAGCATTTCTTACCTTCAATTCCTTCCTCAATATTTTCAAGCGCGTGAACCTGTGTGGAAAGCTCCCTGTTCTTAGTCTTCTTCTTTTTGTCCTTGGAAGTCTTAACTTTTTTGTTCTTACGAGATCCAAAACAACGCAACACCATTTAGGTAAGCAATTGCAAGTCTTGCCTGGTGCCTTCTTCTTAACTGGAGCGTCGTATCCATATAGTGCTTGCCTTCTGAAGACACATCCAGTTCCAACATAAATAGGTCCTTGGATTCCATCCAGTCCTTTCATATTTATACGTTTCGGTTAAAATAGGACTTGGTTAATAAAAACCGAAGCTCCTCAAACGGCGGGATTATAATGCATACTAAAAACAACAAAGGAGTTTGCGCGTACATCAAAAAAGACAACATTGCGATTTGAGTATCTGTTGTGACGATCTATTCCATCAAAGCAAAGCAATAACATTGCGATTTGAGTATCTGTCGTGACTATCTCAAATAAATTAGCCTTTCAAATTTCAATCAACAGACCCAAACTTCAAACTTCAAATCAACGAAGAACACATAATCTGATCCATTGATAATAACAGAGAAATGAAATCGAAATTGTGAAAGCAAAGTGAAATTACTGTACTTACCTTCTTTAGCGAAGCCTTCTCCACTAGCTTCTTCACGAACATTTTCACCGATTAATCGGAATCAAAAAGGCAGCCGTCCTCGATTGTCGTGCAGCGATCTCAAAATTTGAACTCTGTGTGTTAGCGGCGGAATGGGGGCTTGGCCGGAGATGGAGACGTCGAGGGTTGGCGTGAGGAATCCATGGATTCCGTCTAGAGAGAGAGAGAGTCTAGAGAGAGAGAGTGTGTGGCCTTTAGAGAGGGAGTTAGAGAGGGAGAAGTAGACTATACTAAGTCACTTTTCCAGGTGTAGTTAACGGGTTTTTTTTTTTTTTTTGATTTTAGTAGTTAACTTTAAAATATGCCTTTTAACAATAAAATCGTTATTATTCACCAAAATAAATTTTCAATCTGGACATGTTAATAGTAATTTTTTAATATATTATATTTTTTTATTAAAAAATGTATCTTATTATTAATACTTACTCCCTCCATCCTGTCTCACTAGATACTAAGGAGGTGGGCACGATAATTAAGAAAAAAAGCAAGAGAGAGAAAAAATATTGTGAGTATAAAAGGTAAAGTAGGAGAGAGAGTGAGTGGGAATAATAGTGATTTGATTGGTGTTGTGAGAGTAAAAACTTACCATTTTGGACAGTTTCAAGTGAGGTGGGACGGCCCGAAATGGAAATTAGTATCAAGTGAGGTGGGATGGAGGGAGTATTTTTGAAAGAGAAAAAAAAAGTGTTCAGAACGAAAGAAGTATTTTTAGAAAGGTAAATATGCCATTGTAATATTTTGTTACGCTTAAATTAGCGTTTTGATTTGATACACCATACACATTTTAAAAGAAAATGTTCCGTTTCAAAAGCTCCTTTTATAAACTGTTTCGTCTTAAAAATCTCCTTTTTATAAACTGTGTATCAGACGGGGCCTTCATGGGAACGCAGTATTTCACGTTATACGGACTTCGGACGTGATCGCAATTCCTTTCCCCAATCATTCTTTCGCGTCGACTTTTGAGTTGAACGTTCGTTTACCCACTTTCACCGCAATCTCAAACGTGGCCTTATTCTACTCTCATCAATAATTAGCAAATAATCAAAACATATTTTGTATGCCATTTAACTTGGTTCAAGCAATTTCATACCCCCGTCGGGTACCGACGGGTTGGTGACTAGTTTTGTAAAGGGGCAAAAATAAAAATATTTTAATTTTAGAAAATCATCCAAATGTAATTTAAAAGAAGCAAAATTATACTGGTAAAAATATTTTTCTTTTAACACTAGCAAGTCATTTTTTCTTAAAATTGCTAGTGCTAGTTTGTAAATTTTTAAAGATGATGGGGGGGGAACTACCGGATCAAACGCGAAATCTGATTTTTTCCTGGATGAAACCTCAACTCAATATTTATTTGGATTCAATACACACTTTACACATCCAAATGTTTATATTTGCTACTCATCTAGAGATACAATACAATCAACGGCTTCAGTTTTATCACAATAATAAAAAACCTACATCACAATCGTCCATATTATACACAACCTCTATATAAGGCCAACTCACCATACTCAAGCACTATAACCTCCATCTAACGGCCTCCAAAGCGAATTATGGCTACCACATGCTGCCACAGTTGCTTCCTCCATTGCCGCCTCCGAGACACCATTGTTGCAAATGTTAGCAAAACCACGCATATGCTTCATTCCATACTGTGTCAACGACCCACACTCCCTCTCAAACAAACGCACCTTCAATACAAAGAAAATTTGATCGATAAAAGTTAATGAAATAACGGATGTTTTTCGTTAAATTTAAAAGGAGAACAAGTAACGAGAGAGGAGTTGGTCAAACCATGGATTTGAGGCACTGCCAGTCATCAACAAGGGGCAATCCCGGAACTCTGATAACATTAAGTTTAGAACGTCCGTTTGCAGGTCCAAATAGAAGCATTCCAATCATATCCATGCTACTATCTAAGTGCTCCCTATGCTTCATAGTATCCATAATTTCCTTAAGAATTTCTGCCTTCTTTTCTGACCCCTCGTCAGTTCTCTTGTACTGCAAAATTACAACTTTGTTAGACTCGAGAAGAAAGTCGAAGAAAGTCAAAAGTCAGTCAGTCAAACACAAAGAAGAAGACCCTTGTAGGTGCTTGATTTTGATTACCATTTGCCATAGGAATATGAGATCAGCATCTCTTTGATTAACAACGCCCATTCGTTTATCAAAATGAATTTTATTCCCAGGTAAGTTCACAGTTGCCGGATCAAAACCTTGATATAAAGAAACCTTCTCCGATTTGATGGTTTTTGTTCCATACTCCATTACATGAGATCCCGCGTTGTAAGAATTGTAATTTGAAGTTCTCTCTTTCACCTAAAGACACAATAGTCTCATTACCGAAAAAATTGACACTCAAGACCTAAGTAGGCCATAAATGATGATACCTCCGTCCCAAAATGAATATCCATTTTTGTTCTGAATTTCCATTTTTGTTCAGATATAGATATAATAGAAGAGAACAAAAATGAGCATTCATTCTGGATGTAGTAGTAAAATTATTAGTCTAACCTTATTGTATTGTTGTTCAAGTGTTTCTTTCTCCAGGTTGTGTGTCTCGCTGAGACCCAAATGAGCATAAAAGACAATTTAAAATGGAATAGAGGAATGAATTTTGTACATTAATCAAGCAACGAACACGAGCCATGTCATTTAAGGAAATCGAAGGGTAGGAACTTGTACCTATCTTCCATCCATGCAACACTGTACAAGTCTCCTAAGCACGTCATGTACTCGGGAGGTGGAGGTGGGTCCATCCCTGGACAGTATGTTCCCCAGCTGCTCTCCTCTGCATTTGATGCTGTTGTTATGTACACATTAAGATCTTCCGGCATCATACCTTCGAAAACGCTTCCACTTTCACATGCTTCTATGTACATTACCTACGAAGATGGAAAAAGTTCAATTCCAAACTAAAAATAAACTTCACTTTTCGTTTCGCTCAGTTATTGAAGTTTAGATATGGGAATAGAAATTCTGACCATTTCTTTGTAAGTACCCGCTGTGTGCTTCTTTTTCAGAACCTCAACAAGATCTTTTCCGTAAAGGAACGGCATGTTTGGCATCCCTACGAAGAAAACGAAGCATCAAAGTCACTGATTGCTCCTCAAATTACTCACACACACACACACATATACACAAATATACTCCCTCCGACCCGGAAAGTTTTGTCCCGCTTTAACTTCCATTGTTAACCCAATTTTCATTGTCAACCCAATAGAATGTTGACCGCAATTTTTAGAAATTTTAACCGTCCCTATGCAATTTTAAAAATTGTTATTGATTCACCAATAGAAATACTATCAATAACAATTTTTAGTTGCATAGGGTTTATTAGGTTTCATAGTGACACAAACTTTCCGGGAGAGTATATCCTGACAGAAACTCACCAAGTACTCCGGGGCCTCCATGATCAGAGTAGTATAGAAAGATTCTATCACTGGGCTTACTATCCACGACCTTACCGGTCCCACCTTTTACAGATTTCTTATCACCAAGAAGAACTGCAAACAAGTTTGCTGCTGTCACTTGCTCTCCAGTATAATCCTGTCAAAATAAATCCACATGTGTATTCATTTGCTCACATTTACTACAAAATCACGACCTTCAGCAGAAACTGCCCAGTTTTCTACTTACGATAATTGTAATTACGCAGAATAAGATAAAGTAATTACCTTGGGGACGCCAGTATAGACATCACTACCTTGTGGATGGTTGATTATGACACCGGGCCTTGGGTTTAATGGGTACATGGCAATATCATCGTACATGAAAACTATTATGTGCTCTTCTTTCAGTCCTCCTTTCTTCAGAATTTGAAAAGCGTGACAGACATCTGCCTGCATGTTCCAAGATCATCATATTCAGTTAGGAAATGAGAATGAACTAAAGGTAACAATAAATATTTGAAGTTAATTACTATCTCTGCCCAAAATGAATATCCAGACAGCGGGAGTATAAATTTTACGTATGCATAATTGCATGAATCTGATAGAAAATGCAACGAGTATATCCTTATTGCAATGACAATAAGTAGTGCACCATGAATATAGGGTGCACCTGCACCTAATACCCCTAACGTAGGTCGTCCCCTGCCTACAATAATGATTTGTACTTTTGGACACTTGAGAGGTTTTACCCTTGAGCTAGTTACCAACCTAGTAAATCTAGTAAGTAGTGCACCCGGAATTTTAGTCTGAAGCTGAGTTCTAGTTCAAGAGGATCCGATAACCCTTTCTATATGAAAGGTCAGGGTTCGAACCCCACCAAATCTTGTAAACAAGGAAAGATTATTCTATAACATTCTCTTGTAACCCTATATATATGTACCTCTTTTATAATAATAAATTTGAGTCATTTCATATCAACCATTTTTCTTCGTCTAACTCTTATTCACTCCAATATGGTATCAGAGCAATATGATCCATAATTGAACTTCTCCGCTAAAACCTGCGGCGAACCCTGAGCCGCCCCACCCTAAACCTCACTTCCACCTCACCCTAAATCCATCACACAAGCTCCCGCCACTCCAACTACCATCATTGGCAAAACCCTTGTAGCTGAAACCCTCTCCACCTCCTCACCACCATTACTTCCGCCACCGACCATCAAAAACCCCCCACCCTCCTACATCTCCAAACATCACCCTCAGCAAACCCTCATAGCCGAAACCCTCTCCACCTCCTTACCACCATTGCTTCCGCCACCAACCATCAAAACCCCACCCTCCATCTCCAAACATCACCCTCGACAAACCCTCGTAGCTGAAACCCTTTTACCATCCACCACCAACCTACGACAAACCCTAAGCCGCCCCACCCAAACACCACCGCTCTCCTCCGCCATCTCCATCATTTATTCACCACCCTCAACACAACCTCTAGCAGAAACCCTATTTTTTATTTTGCTTATTTTCCTCACCAACAAAACAGCCAACCCGCGACCCTAAGCCGCCCCACCCAATCACCATCATCATTCACCTCCATACACTACCCTCGGCTAAAAAAAATAAAAAATAAAAAATAATAAACCCTAAAAAGCTAAAACCCTAAAATCTACCAAAAAAAAACTAGTGGCAAAATTCTAAGCCGCCCCACCCCCTCGCCACTCACCTTCGCCATCTTCACCAGTTATTCACCACCATCGGCACAACCTCTAGCCGAAACCCTATTTTTTATTTTCTTTATTTTCCTCTCCAACAAAACAACCAACCTTCGGCAAAATCCATGGCCGACCCACCCTAACTCCACCACACAAGTTCTTGCCACTCTACCATCTCCACCATCCATACACCATCACCCTCGTCACAAACCCTAAAATTGCCGAAACCCCTCACCACAACCCCACCGTCTCCGACATAGTTATGCACGCCACCACCTCCTAAAACCCAACGGCATCCAACACCACCACCAAATCACCGCCTCAGCTGCGATGAACCAACTACAAAAACCCTCAATTATCCAATCTCAAAACTCAATCTTCAATGCACCTACAACCCCTTCTTTGGCGTTCATACCACTGGTCTAGACACCACACTCACCCTCCAAACCCTTGCCAAAACGACACAACCCTACTCCACCAAAAACATCACCATCCTCGGCATACCCACTAGCCAAAACCCTATTATTTTTATTTTCTTCAAAAAAAGAAAAAAAGGTCCTATTTTCTTGGCAACACCCTCCAGCCGCCATAAACCCAAACCCCACAATTTTTATTTTAATTTTTGCTACTTTGAAAAAAAAAACAACTCCGGGTGTCGTCACACCGGCACTCACACCAACCAACTCAGCCGCCACCTCTGATGCGATAACACCAGCAACCACATCACATCTAAAATCACGTACATGTCCGGAAACACATCCATCTCCACCCGCTCCATCAAACCCGATTTATCTCATCGCTCTTCAAAATTGGACTTATCCAAGAATCGTCTATCTTGTAGGGGCATACTAGGAATATTATATTATCAAATATATATTTTTTTTATTGTGTTTATGTTTTACCAAACTTATAGATTGTGTATATCAATTAGAGATTCAAATCTTGTAAACCTAGGAAGATTATTCTAGAACATTCCCTTGTAACTATATACCTCTTGTATCATAATAAAATTGAGTCATTTCATATCAACCATTTTTCTCTCGTGTACTCCCTCCGTCCCACTTCACTTGGCACCAAGTGAAGTGGCACGGTAACTAAGGAAAAATAAGAGTGAAAAAAAGTGTAAGAAAATGTTGTGAGTATAAAGAATTAAATAGGAGAGAGAATGAGTGGGAGGAATAGTTAGGAGAGAGAATGTTGTGAGTGTAAAAGTGAAGTAGGAGAGAATGAGTGGAGGAAATAGTGAATATTCTTTTCCATTTTGGGCAGTGCCAAGTGAAGTGGGACGTCCCAAAATGGAAATTAGTGTCAAGTGAAGTGGGACGGAGGGAGTATATGATTGACTTCGTCTAACTCTTCTTCGCTCCAATAGGTGCACCCTATATTTTCCCACAGTTCATAAGAAATAATAACTATTTATTATACCGTCCTACTCTCAAGATGTTAGCGGAATTCCGATCGTCTTTCTTAATTTCCCTTTAATGAAAATCAATCACTCTTTCCTCACATAAGAACTTACATAAAGTTAAAGATATTAAAGCATTCGTAAAGTGCACTTATAACCACAATCTTACAACGGTCCACAAATTTCATTGCAATGGTGATATGCATCCCAAAATTAATGTAAAAAAATTAAAAATTGGACATTTGGAGGGTACAACTTATTGATGCATGCACTATTTTATGTACAAGTTGACTTAATGAACAAAAATATACAGTATAAAAATATTAAAGCATAAATTGGTGGAAAATGCTGACCTGATGCCGATAATTTCCGTACCCTTGAGAACCGGCCACAAGAACTGCCCAAGTAGTTCCATTCTGTTCTTGTTCAACTTCAATATCCACAGGCGACCTTATCAACGGGTCCCAACCGATGCCCCTCCTCCGTTTCAGCCAACCGCCCGCCACTTCACCACCTCCGACCACCAGCACAAGCAACAGGACCAAGCTTAGCGAGGCAAAGTTACAGCCGCCGCGAACCGCCATTGATTTGGACGCCGGAAAATGAGAAACTCGGCAACAAGGGGAGAGAGAGAACAGGTTGGTTGTTGAGGATGAAGATGATGATGCAGGATTTATAGCGGTGGAAGTTGCCATGCAGCAGGACACCTGTATTCAATCTGGGCCCGGGTTGATTATTGTAATGTTGTCTTTTTCTGTTTCTTTTCTCCTTATTTTTAGTAAACTCATTTTTTATCTTAATTATTTTCTTGTCTTTTATACTCCCTCCGTCCCACCAATTGCTTCACCATTTTTCTTGGACACGGGAATTATGATAATGGGAGGGAAAAAAAATGTTGTGAGTGTAATTTGAAAATAGGAGAGAGAATTAGTGGAGGGAATAATAAATTATAATGGTGTTGTGAGTATTAAAATAATGTAGGAGAGAGAATGAGTGGAGGAAATAATAATATTTTATGTCCAAAAAAGGAAAGGTGAAGCTTCTAACGGGACGCCTTTTGGGTAATGTGGTGAAGGCTTTTATTGGGACGGAGGGAGTATTCGAGTGCAGTATTTGACTTAATAAAAAAAAAAAAAAAAAAAAAGGATAAAAAAATTGGATAGTAAGTGAGTTATTATTTGAAGTTAGATAGGATTATGCGGGCGACAAAACTTTTTCAACAAAGTTTTAATAATAGCAATTTCAGATCCCGAATAGTGAACAGTGCAATTTTTTCGGATTAAATTAAATTTAATTAAAAAAAGTAACAATAATTATATAATAAAATTTTAAATTTATTATTAAAAATAATATCATTAACAAATTTTAAACTTTTAATTTTTTCACAATAACTAAATTATTATTATATAATTAATCACTACAAAAAAAGATTGGTACAAAGGAAATAATCACTAATACTAGTATATTATCATTTAGACTGAAAATATTAAAAGTAAATAAAAGGCTAAAAGTTACTGATTTTGAGAAAACTTTAGAGATTGGTATGCATTTTTTAATGGACCCCTCATGTTTTCCTCACTTAGCAAAAGAGAAAAGGTAAGGATATTTGGAGGAGGAGAACAACCTTTTAACCGCAACACTTTTAAGGATATAATCGCCACATCTTACATTTTTAATAATTCTATATTATTTAAACTTCAATTTTAATTATTTGTAATTTTTTTATCAGTTCAACCATCATATTTAGAATACTCCCTCCGTCCATTTACATGGTTCCCAGTTACTGTTCTCACGTAAATTAAGGAGAAAATATTATATTGAAAATGTTGTGAGTGTGAAAATAAAATAGGAGAGAGAATGAGTGAAGAGAATAGTAAATTATAATGGTGTTGTGAGTATTAAAATAATGTAGGAGAGAGAATGAGTGGAGGGAATAGTAAAGATTCTTTTCCATTTTAGGTAAAAAAACAAAGTGTGAACCATGTAAATGGACGCCCAAAATAGAAAGTGTGAACCATGTAAATGGACGGAGGGAGTATATATTTTCTATGTGTCTCATAGTAATATGTACTCCCTCCGTCCCGCTACAAGCTGCACACTTTTTTTATTGGGCGTCCCATTACAAATTGCACACTTTCTAAAATGACTCCCTCCGTCCCGCTACAAGCTGCACACTTTTTTTATTGGGCGTCCCATTACAAATTGCACACTTTCTAAAATGGCAAAGAATTTTTAATATTCCACCTACTAATTCTCTCTCATACTTTACTTTTATACTCACAACACCAATAAACTCACTATTTTCTACCCCACTTTCTCTTTCCAACCTCACTTTTCATACTCACAACACTTACTCCACTAACTTTCTCCTTAATTTGCGTGCAAATAGTAAGTGTACACATTGTAGCGGGACGGAGGGAGTATAAATTAGCTTACCCGAGAATTAATGAGGCTTTAACTAATAAGTCTCTAAGATAAATGAAAACGACCAATAAAGCTAGATATTTTTGAAACTCGCCAATAAGTCCCTGTATTTTTGCTGGACCATAATGCCCCTCTGCCACACTCACACGCGCCACACCCATATGTTCCAGTACTTTCTTTCTCTCTCATTTTCTCTCTCTTCCTTTTTTTTCTCTTAAATTTTTAAAATGCAATATCTAAAAATCTAAAAGTGGAAAAAATAATCTGAAACCACTGTTTTAATCACATCGACAAGACGAATCAAACAAGTTTACTTATCATATACTTCAAAATTTATAAATAAAATAAAATTATTTTTCATTTGTAAAAATTTGAGAAAATCATTTATCATTTGTCCACACATGAATATAACTGTATAATGATTTTCACATTTATAAATTGAGAATTCTATTTCACAGTTTTGATGAGTATAACTGTATAATGATTTTCACATTTATAAACTGAGAATTCTATTTCACAGTTTTGATGAGTATAACTGTATAATGGTTTTCACATTTATAAACTGAGAATTCTATTTCACAGTTATATAAAAATGTGAAATACACATTACAGTTATTTCACAAACAATGCATAAAGATAAACAACTGTGAAAACCTATAAAATATTAATGTGAAATAGAATTCTCAGTTTATAACATAAACCAACACAGTTATAACATTAACAAATTCTATTTAACAGTTATTTAAATAACTGTGAAATAGAATTCACAGTTATTTACATCAAAACTTGTGTACAAGTTTCATCAGAAATATTAGTTGTTCACCAAACTCTAACCAAAATAACTGTGAAATACACATCACAGTTCAAAAATTTATCAGTTGTTTAAGCAAAATAACTGTGAAATACACATCACAGTTATATCACAAACAATGCATAAGGATGAATAACTGTGAAACCCTATAAAACATTAATATGAAATAAAATTCTCAATTTATAACTGATTTTGTCACAAAAAATTGTATTATTATTTTATGTAGGTAGTATACCTCTTCAGTTTTATGATAAGAGCCATCAAATAACAACCAGAAAGTACATTAAAATCAATGACTAAAAAGGGAAAAAAATGAAGAAAACAAGTAATGTCATTAGATGAAATTATAGTATCACAACAAATAAAGGGATATAGTTTGAAAATTGATATCAAAGCAACTACGTGTAAATTTATTAGAGAATCGATTCGTTGGCTAACGGTGTACTTCCTCTGTTCAATTTTCCATATCCCAACAATCATCTTAGATTGCCTTTATCATCAATGGCCATTGTGCTTTCCAGTGAATTCCCCGGTGTCGTTGCTAATTTCTAGGACTCTCACCGGCTGGCTTAACTCACTACAAGAAAACTGTCATTTAGCGACGGATTTTAGCGACGGACACAATTTCGTCGCTAATAGCGACGGATTAGTGAGGGAATAGTGAGGGATAAAAAATAAAAAAATAAAGCTGAAAACGACAACTTTACCGACGGATTTAATGACGGATTTAACGACGGACAATATTCCCTCACTATTTCGTCGTAAAAGTGGCGCCAAAAAATTGCGCCTTTTTTTACTGACGATTTACCGACGGATTAGCGACGGATTGCAATTTTTTTTACCGACAGATGCATTTCGTCGCTATAGAATTAAAAAAATAAAAAAATATTATTTCATTTTCATTTAGCGACGGATTAACGACGGATTGTAAAAAAATTTTACCGACGGATGTTTGTCGTCGCTATAGAATTCAAAAATAAAAAAAAATTATTTCATTTTCATTTAGCGACGGATTAGTGAGGGATTAGCGACGGATTTTTTTTTTTATATATATATACAGTCTGATGTATGTTTATTAATACCTAATTGTTAAGTTTACCTCAAATATAAATGAAGTAAGGCTAAATATGATAAAAATATGTGATATTCTTAAAATGTTAATAAGTTAATTATATTATTTAATTTATATTTATATTTTTAAAATGAATATATATCTTTTGAAGAGTGAATATCAAATTTTAATTTTATAAAGTATAAAATTATTTGAATTCATATTTTATTTGGAATATAGTGTATAGGGTATATGAATGGTATATTGTATATTGAGTACTATACATGGTGTATAAAACTTCAATACTAAAAAATGTCCAAAATATTTATTTATATTCATAAAAATTAAAAAAAAATTATACATTTATAAATAAAAATTAAAGAATTTTACCTGTCTCTGATTTCTTTATTATACTTTCATTTGTTTATTTTTTTCTAACTTTTTTTATATAACTTTTATACCCTATATCCTATAGGGTATACCCTATAGGGTATAGGGTATACCCTATACCCTATAGAGTATACCCTATAGGATATACCCTATACCATATACCCTATACCCTATAGGGTATACCCTATACCATATATCCTATGCCTTATACCCTATAGGGTATACCCTATACCCTATAGGGTATACCCTATAGGGTATACCCTATAGGGTATACTCTATACCCTATAGGGTATAGGGTATAGGGTATATGGTATAGGGTATACCCTATGGGGTATAGGGTATACCCTATACCCTATACCCCATAGGATATACCCTATACCCTATAGGGTATACCCTATAGGGTATATGATATACCCTATAGGGTATAGGGCATAGGATATATGCTATAGGGTATACCCTATGCCCTATACCCTATAGGGCATAGGGTATAACCTATAGGGTATAGGGTATACCCTATAGGGTATACTTTATAACCTATAGGGTATAGTGTATACCCTATAGGATATATTCTATATGGCATAGGGTATATCGTATAGGGCATAGGGTATATGGTATAGGGTATATCCTATAGGGTATAGGGTACAGGGTATACCCTATAGGATATAGGATATACCCTATACCCTATAGGGTATACCATATACCATATACCCTATGCCCTATACCCTATAGGATATACCCTATGCCATATAGGATATACCCTATATCCTATACCCTATAGGGTATACCCTATACCCTATACCCTATACAATATATCATTCATATACCATATACACTATATTCCAAATAAAATATGAATTCAAATAATTTTATACTTTATAAAATTAATATTTGATATTCACTATTTAAAAGATATATATTCATTTTAAATATATAAATTTTAATTAAATAATAAAAAAGTTATGTTTCATTTTTTTTTTAAATGAAAGTTTATAAAATAAAAAAGAGAGACGAAATATAGCATATACTTTGAATTGAGATAAATATTTTAGACTTTTTTTGGTAAGTAAGTTTTTTAAAAATATTATATAAAATAAGTTAGAAATTAAATAAATAAATGAGGGACAGACAATATCCTTCACTATGAGTATTTTTTTTTTAATTTTTTTTTGAATAGAGATAAATGTTTTAGACTTTTTTTAGTAAGAAAGTTTTTTTCAAAAAAATTATTTAAAAAAATTGATATTAGACATACTACTTTAACTAAAATTTTGGGTAAATCAAATAAAAACATGTAAATATTTTAGATAACTTTTTGTAAATTTCAGTAATAAAAAAAATCTAAAATATTTTTTCTAGTCAATAAAAAATAATAAAAATTACTAATTATTATTAGTACTATTATTAATATTATTACTGTTTATATAATTATTATTAATATTAATTAATTAATCAATTATATAATTAATAATTCATTAATAAATATTATCGATAATAAATATTATTATTATTGATATTTTTTCCTAGTCAATAAAAAATAATAAAAAAAATCTAAAATATTTTTTCCTAGTCAATAAAAAATAATAAAAATTACTAATTATTATTAGTACTATTATTAATATTATTACTGTTTTTATTAATTATTATAATCATGATGAAATACAAGCATTCACATGGATCATTATCCAAGCAACATCTTCACCATTAAATGCATCACATTCAATGGTCCAAATTCACCCCATAAAAACAAAAACACACTTTCATTTGATTGGCCCTCTAATATTCACATAGATTATCAATAAATCAATCTACACCATTAATCATTTTCAAATCTAATGGTCCTAATTCACTCACTTTCACTAAACAAAACCCTACCCACCTTTCATTCTTCTCTCAGTCTTCTCTCTCTCATTTTTCTCTCTCTCACAAACAACCCACGCCGGCTCTTCTCCCCAACCGTCTTCTTCTCTCTCTTATTCTTCTCTCTCTATCAACGGTGGATCCGTCTCCGGCGACGAACTAAAGCATCTACCCACTACCCTTCATCGTCTCCGGCGACGGCGATGGCAACGGTGGATCCGTCTCCGTCCGATTGGCAACAAAAACGGTGATGGCAACGAGGGAGTTTGGGTACCACTTTCTCTCTCTAGAAAGAGTCTAGAATTTCACACGCTAGAAAACAATAAAATACTTATACTCCTTTGTTACCTGAAAGGTAGGAGTTTGCTTTGCTGGTGGGGTATACCTTTCAGGTAACTATGGAAATGTCGCCGTCATGAGTCAACTCGCCGGTGAACTCGTTCGAGAATATGACGGCCGATTTTTGTGCTTATATTTCAACGACGGTGGAGGGAAGTCAGCTGGTTGTTTTGTTTTTGTTTGATAGCTTGACCTTTGTACGTGAAATGGGAGACGTCGCCGTCAGTAACGGATGAAACGGCGGAGTATGTGAAGTATTTTCTGTGGGGCCCACTCTTCCGTGGCCCAATTAGTGTGGTACTCTTTTAGAGAGATAAAAGAGAGATTTGGAGAGATAAAAGAGAGATTTGGAGTTGGAGAGACGGTTCCTCAGCCATGGAAGACACGATTTGGAGTTGGAGAGACGGTTCTGCGGTGGAAGACACTCAACAGTGGAAGAGTTTTATCTTTTTCTTTTTTTTTGGTAAAAAAATATTTGTATTTTTTATTTTATAATTTTCTTATTCATTATATAATTATTTATTTCTATGTATGTAATGATTTTTTTAAATGAATGAAATAAAATTTTATTGCTTAAAAAAAGAAACATTTAGCTTTAGTATAAATATAATAATGCTATTAAAATAATATATATATATATATATATATATATATATATATATATATAAAATTTTAATAAAAAATATCAAATTAGCGACGGAAATATCCGTCGGTAATTTGGTATATCAAAAATAAAAAATATTGAAAAAAGAAAATTTAAAAAAAAAATAATAAATTATGAAAATATGTAATAAATTTTAGCGACGAATTTTAAACATTAACGACGGATTATTCCGTCGGAAAATATCATAAATTCGTCGTCCCATCCATGTTATTAGCGACGGTTTGGAATTGATTAGCGAGAGATTGATCCGTCGCTAAATTACCGAGGGACATGAAATTCCGTCGTTAAAAAATAGCGACGAGGGTTTTAGCGAGGGAAAAAATCCGTCGGTAATCCGTCGGTAAATCGTTTTAGCGACGAAAATTTGACTTTTAGCGACGGATTTTTCCATCGCTAAAACCTGTTTTTCTTGTAGTGACTTCGTCGCCGGTGGTCTTCTGAGGGATCTCGACCAAGTACTACCTTCGTAGCCTTGCGATGCAGCCGGAGGACTCGTATTTTCACTGTGAAATGTGGATGAGGAGCACTTTGTTTCATCCTGCATCAATTCAAATCACAATTTAGTCTTAATATACTAGCATATTTTGAGGTTGAAAGCGGTGCAGGAATGGCTGGCGACGTGAAGGAGACGAAGAGCGTATTTCTTATCAACGCCTCCGTCGACAAGAACGACAACCTTCGGGCCGCGCTTCGGCCGTTGTCGTTGACAAGCATGGAGCAAGAGAAGATTCCGAATTAGGGTCCACATTCGAACAACAACCTTTTGTTCAACGTTCTTCGTTGACGTCGAACGCATAGAGATAGAGAGAGAAAAAGGAATTGCGATTAGAGAGAGAAGAGGAGATTGCGTAATAGAGAGAGAAAGAGAATGATTAGGGGCAGTTTGACCATTTAAATTGTTATTAATAGGGTTAGGGACTCTACGGTAGTTTTGATTTCAACTCTTGGATCCTAAGTTAGAATTTGAAATGTACTGTTTTTATTGGTAAATTACACCCTATCTCAAGGTTTTATTGATAAAAATCGCTTAATAATTAATAAGAGGAATAAAAATGATAAAAATGTGATTTGTTGTGAGTGTAGATAATTGAGAGAAAAGAGAAAGTAAAATAATTGTATAATTATTGTGAGTATAATAAATAAGTTTTATTTTGAAACTTTGCACTGTACATATTAATATGAAACGGATAAAATATGGAAACCCCCCACCACCCCCAATGTCACCAATATTAATAATAAAATTATTAAAATCTAACAAATTTAACCAAATTACCAAAAATTAAAAAAAAAAAAAGAAAAAAAAAAGACCCCATTCTGAAACAAGCCCTTCCTAAATCTCTCCCAACCCTCCACCATCTCCCCTAAACGGTCTCTTTTCACAATAGCCATAACCACACCACATCAAGTCCAATCTGTTGATCAAGATGTCTGTCACTCATGCATATTTATTTTTACTTAGCTAATTACAATATGACATATGTCAATATTTGACTAAACATTTTTACTTTATTAAATTTAATTATTAATCTCCATATTTATTTGACTAATTATTTTTATTTTGTTTAAATATAAAATAAATATTGTTAATTGAATAATTAATTTAATACTTACAATTAAAGATGATAATACCTTCTAAATAGGCTTCAAAATTTGATATTTGATCTCTATCATTAATAATGACAATTTGATACCGTTTGAATAATGATTCATAGGTACGAAAATCATATTTTCGTAACTAAACTTTAGTTTTTTTTTTTTTCAAAATATTCTTATTGAACTATTATTTTTTTAAATGTTCTCAATGAACTTTTATAATTTTTAAAATGTGCTCATTCTGTTAATAAAAATATGAAGAAAATTATTAATGTGACTTAGCATGAAAATTCCATTTGTCCATTTAATCCCACAACTATCTTTCTTTCACCTATCTTATTTTTTTTTCAATGAAAACTCCATTTGTCCATTTAATCCCACAACTATCTTACTTTATCAAGATATAGATGGACCGGATTATAATTTTCAAATGATAGTCGACATAAATTTTTGAAGATATTCGTGCATGAATATCCAATTTAAAGATTCACTATGAATATCCATTTGCAGATATACTCCTTATCTCCAAAATACTCTCATTTTATTTTTAATAATCAACTTTCAATTTTAATTGAATTTTGATCAAAAATTTATACAAATTTAATTATATTCATGAAAATCTAAAATTATATTTGTTTACTTTAAAGAATATTATCTATAACATTTTTTTGAAATTTCATGAGATAATCAATTTTACATAAATTTGGATACATTCAAACTGTATTAACTAACCAAAAAAAAAATTGCTACTATCTTTGTGAAATATTTATGTTTATAATTTACTTAGGGCTCGTTTGGTTACCGGATAAGGATTAGCAGTATTATTAATGAGGATATTATTATGGAATGGATAAATAATACTTTCCTGAGATCAGTATAATTAGTGAAGGGATTAAGATCTAATCTCAATAAATCGGCTTAATTATCCGGATGCCTAATTTACAATCAAACGCTCTTTTAATAAACCTTATTAATCATGATGAATGATATCCCGTCTTAAGCCTCATAATCAAACGGCCCATTAGTTCTTTCATCATATACTATAGTTTATTGAATCAAAAGGAAGGAGTTCTAGCGAGAGAATACACAAATAAAATATTAGAATTAAGGAGAGAGAAACGAAGTAAAACATACAAGGTGAGAGAGAAAATTGAAATGAATGACTCAATTTTATTATTTTACTAGAGGGATTTTTTTTTTCAAAATATAGCTTTTAAAAATTTTAAATATCAAAATAACATACATGAAAACTTATGTACCATAATAGCATTTTTTTGGAGTTCCGGATTTGTCAAAATCGGAATTAAATTTAAAGTCGGTACTGTCAAAACCGGTTTTATGTTTATTTTATTTTTTAAACTGAGTAATCGTTTTTTTAATAAAAAAAGGTAAATCCGATAGTGACAAAATCGGGATTAAATTTAAAATTAAAGCCGGGTTTGTCAAAACCGGCTTTAAGTTTTTTTTTTTTTTAAACTGAGTAATCGTTTTTTTTTTTAAAAAAAAGGTAAAGCCGGGTTTGGAAAACTCTTCTCCATTTCAAATATTTTCTAATCGATGTGATGATTGTCTGGTTAATACAAACGGGTCTATTGGTCCGGGATGAACAAACAAACCGAGTTCTTGTTGATTCATCTGAAACACACAAATACTATTGTCAAATATCTAAAAAACAAAAATAAAATTAATTGAACTTATTTATATACATTAAATTTAATAAAAGAATCAAATAAAAAAATAATTAGTACCTCCGTCCCCTAAAAATATATACAAGCAATCCTTAAATATTTATATTAAGAACTCTTCTCCATTCTAAATAGTTTTTAACAATAAATCATAATAATTTTAACAATAAATTAAAAAAAAATGTATACAAGCAAAGAAAAAGAAAGAAAGAAAGAAAATTAACTTGCAAATTTAAGAAATTTCTTCCTCTCCTTATTCTTCTCTATTTCTTCTTTCTCTTTCTCCTTCTCTTTCCAGAACCCTTCCCTTCTTCCTTCCTTTCTTTTATTTTCCTTTTCAAACTTCCTCACCCGTGAGTGAGTCAGGATTTTAGTCCCGGTATTGACAAACCCGGCTTTACCTTTTTTATTTCAAAAAAAAAAAAAACTTAAAGTCGATTTTGACAAACCGGCTTTAACTTTAAATTTAATCCCGATTTTGTCACTACCGGATTTACCTTTTCTATTAAAAAAAAAAACGATTACTCAGTTTAAAAAAAAAAACATAAAGCCGATTTTGGCAGTACCAGCTTTAAATTTAATCCCGGTTTTGACAAACTCGGAACTCCAAAAAAGTGCTATTATGATACATAAGTTTTCATGTATGTTATTTTGGTATTTTAAATTTTAAAAAGCTATATTTTGATTTTTTTTTTTTTTACTAAAGATACATATTTATAGAGTTTACAAAGAGTTAGAATCATATTCTAATACAAAGATTGAGTTACCTATTCTAAATACATTAAAATATTTAGAGTTACCTATTCTAAATACATTAAAATATTTAGAGTCCTATTCTAATACAAATAATATATACTACCCTCCGTCCTATTACAATTCACACAGTTGGTCAACTGTGTGAATTTTTGACCAATGATTTAAAGCATACAATTAGTGATTTTGTAATTTTAAAAATTGTTATTGCTTCACCATTAGAAATACTATTAATAACTTTTTTTAAAATTGCATAGAGATATCTAGACATTCATAAAATCATGATAAAAAATTGATTCAGTTGACCAACTGTGTGATTTGTAGCGGGACGAAGGGTAGTACTTGATAATATAGAATATAATATTATGACAATATTATATTTCTAATATAAAAATATCGGTTTTCAGAGCTTATGCTATTGAAATATTCAACTTTTTAACATTTTTGCAAACGTCTTCCAAAGCTAAAAAATTGTCACAAGGTAAGAAGTATGGAATATAAACTGAAAAGGTTGTTACCAAATAAGTGTTCCAGCGGTAAATTCAAGCCTAACACTCGATGAGGGTTAGGGTTCGGTCCATATCATCAAAACAATAAGAAAACGAAAAAGTCCATATGTTAAGCCCATCAGATCATTATCTATATCATTATCTATAGTATAAATCACAACGGTACTATGAACAGTTGTGTGAACAGTTTCAAATATCAAATTTCTCATTTTACCCTCACTAAGTTGATCCTCTCCCATTTTGCCCTGTAAAAAAAAAAAAAACACATGTTCTCAAATCCGGGCTTTTACTAGTAGCCTTATAGGTAACATAGGATTATAAAAGAAGTATAGAAAATTTAGACTCTCCATTAATTATTTCGTAAATCCATATTAGAGTTAGAGTTGCAGAATAACCCTTTTTCCCTCCAAATCGTGGGAAGAGTATAACATAGTATATAACTCCTACAAGGGTTTTGCAAGTTTGGCTAATTAGTTTGAGAAACTACTTTTTTTTTTCTGATCTTTTCTTGAAAATCTGCACATTTCCATCAAAACATCAAATATTTTTCTTCTCTCACTTTTTATAACTAAAACAAAAAAAATCATCTCCTAACTTTCTTAAAAATGTAATTTCAAAAAAAGGAAACCGAATCTTCTCATTGAAACCTAGCTTTTACCAAAATACTCAATACCTCTCTTCTCATTTATTTATACCTACTAAATTATCTTTACTTATTTTCGAAATGTTATCTTTTTTATAAACTTTAATACTATTTATGAAGTTAAAATTAAACACAATGAAAACTTCCCAACCCCAAATTCATCTTAAATTTTAAGCCATATATTTTTCATGGTTTCAATTTATTTTTCACAAAATATCGTTACTATTTGTTTTGAACCATCAATATCATTAATAAATTGAAAAACTAAATAATTTTTATTATAAATAATTTACAACAATAATAATGTAAAAAACATATACAAATGGAATTTATATATTTTTTAATCAAATTGTTGCTTTATGATCTAGGAGACTATGAAGGAGGCTGCAAACCAGGCCCAGGTGCACGCCTCGTTGATCAATAGGCGGCCGCCTCACGAAGCTTCAACCGGCGAGATCTTTCTGTTGTCCAGGCAGGCGGTTCAATCCCACCCAGGCGAGCGCCTCAACGCAACATCAACGACCCACCAGTTTCTGGCGTCCAGGCGGGTGCCTCGACGACGGGAGTTTTGTTTCCTTTTTCCGTTTGCTGAATAATTGGAACTTAAGTTGGGATTATTTTAGTCTTTGTTTTATTATTTCGTTTTAGGGTTTCAAGGAGGTATTTAAACACTTTTAGGGCTTTGTTAAACTCAGTTTTTATGATATAATTTTGAAGATTTTTTCTCCTATTTCCTGGTGGATTCCAGTTTATCATTTTCTAGGGTTCATTACTGGTGAATTCTTGTGTTTAGCGCTTGCTATTCAGAATATCGCTTCTGTGCTGCGTCAGTTGGTATCAGAGCAGGCTTTATCCTGTCTTTTCATCACTGAATCATTATGGGGGATCAAGCAACAAAGGCAGATATCGATGGCATAACCACCGCTATTGCCGCGTTGGCGACCGCAGTTGCGGCGTTGGTGGGCAGCCGACAAACTCAGAAGGCTCGTGCTAATCGAAACCGTAGTGGCGAAAGAGACAGGGAGGTTGAACCGGGTCGACGTCCTAGAAGGACAGAAAATCGGGATGAAGAGGATTCCAGTTCCAGTTGAAGACGAGGTTGATAATGATGAGGAGCCGGGTCAGGGTGATAATTGACACCGCCAGGATTATAGGATTAAGGCTGACATTCCTTTATTCTATGGGACCATGGGGATTGAAGATTTTCTGGATTGGCAGAATAATGTTGATCGATTTTTCGAGGTTATGGAGGTACCTACGAATAAACAAGTAAAGATGGTGGCGATCCGATTGAAGAGTACTGCTGCGGTCTGGTGGGAAAAACATGTTGATCAGAGACGACGACAAGGAAAGGGGCCAACTAAAACCTGGAGGCGTATGAAGCAGTTGATTTCGGAGCGATTTCTACCGAAAGATTATGAGTAGACTCTATATAAGTTGTATCTTAACTGTGTGCAGGGCAAGAGAACGGTTGATGAATATACTACAGAATTTCAGAGGTATACAGCGCGGGTTAGGGTTGAGGAGACTGAGGATCAGAAGGTTGCTCGTTATATTAACGGCCTGAAAGGTTCGATACAGAAGTAGATGGGTTTACATCAGGTTTGCACTTTGACGGACGCTTCCACTCTGGCCCTGAAAGCTGAACTTATGGAGAAGTCGAGTTCCAAGAATTTTACCTCTTTTCACAGATTTCCACAACAGGGTAGTTCTGAAGCAGGAACTGATAAGGACCCAACTCCGATGGCTAAGAGTACCGGCATCACTAGTAGTACCGCAGAGAACAAACCTCCAACGCAAAAGGCAGTAAATCCGTATGCCAAACCAACAGGGGATAAGTGTTTTCGTTGTGGTGGACAGGGTCATAGGTCGAACGTTTGCCCCTATAGACGCCTCATTCTGAACCCATAATTACATGATTACACTACTCTTCGTCTCTCTTTTGTGTTTTGATGAAAGCATATTAGTTTCGTCATGTTTCGTTAAGTTTCTAACTAACCTCGTTAGTTTTGGACTTAACTGACTAACGGAATAACTGAAGAGGACAAAATGGTCATTTGACTAGTTGTCCCGCGCGGGACATACGTGTCTCGCGTGAGACAACCCCTCTGCAGGATGAGCAGAATCACTCTCCTTCTCCGTTTCAACCTCTTTTCTTGATAAATCTTATCCCATCCGGTTCTCCAATAGCATTTGAGTTCTGAAAGCTTCCTTGGGTGGTTTCCCTCTCCACCTTTACCTCTTAAACCCCCTATAAATACCTGATAGCTTTCAGTATTTCAGAAGTCCCCGATCCCCGATCAAAAACACACAACACACACAATTTGTTGGTTTCTTTCCACGAAAGACTCCTTCAAATCATTCACAAAAAACTCCTAAATTCGTCCATCAACCACGTTGATTGATGAACATTAAGGCTCAAGCCTAAAATTAAGGCGAATCTCTGCCCGAATCAGTTCTCAATTGAGAAGACACCTTAGAACCACGTTCTAAATCAAATACTCCCTAAACACAAGGTAAACTCCTATAATTTTTTCTCTTCTTCTTCTCAACCTCTCTATTGGCTTTTAGAGTAGTGTAACCCCATCAAAAGGGTTAGCCTAGAGTCTCTTCAATTCATGGAGGTGATCTCGAAGCATACAACCCGACATTCCTAATTAAAAAATTAATTAGGGTTTGCTTGTTTATTGATTTGATTGATAATACTCGATTGGCAAGACGGATCTCTGGATTGAGTGAAATGGGTGCTCCTCGACCTTCCCATTCCATAACTTAACCCCCGAACCCAAGTCTTTTCAAAAAGATTTTTCTTATTGTTTTTCTAAATAAATAATAAGTGGCGACTCTGTTATTCAATAAAAATATCAACGCTAAAGTTTTGGCGACTCTGCTGGGGACAATTAATTAAGAGGGTTAGACTTGCGTACAATTGAGAATTGTCAATCTTTTTATTTTTCTGCAAAAAATTGATTTTTCTGGATTTTTCGAAATTTTTCTGTACTGTTTTCGTCAAAAAAAAAATTACTGTCTGAATGCTTGTCCCGCGCGAAACTAATAATCCATCTGTTTGGCGGCTGCGGCATTAAACAGGAAAAAACTTTTGGCAGTTGACTTTTACTGAAAAGTTTGACTGCATTAAAAAAAAACAAAACTTACAGAAAAGTTTTAAAAATTCAGAAAAGTCAAAATAAATTATTATATCTATTTTACTTGTACTAACTTTATTTTGCAGGGTTGAGTATTTATTAATTACTTGAACTATATACTTGCATGAGATTGATTATTTTAATTTTTACCGGTCATCGCTTGACTCGGGAGTTGTAAAATTAATTAATTTAATTCTTTATCTCTCTCTCTCTCTCTTTAAGTGAAACTACGACGGCCTGAGTCTTCCTAATTTGGGAGAAACGTAGGCAACCACTTGGTGCGGCCATTGCTTATTTTTATTTTTTCAAAAAAAAAAAAAAACTTTCTATTTTACTCTATCACCTAGATTGACTCTCACACACGCGCACTCATATTATATCTGTCATTGCACTACATACCTTGATAAACCCGGGACCCACACTAAGGACGGATGACGGTAACCACCTAGTCGCCGGTCTCTCCGAAGTTGGATCATCCCACTCCGTGTATTCAATCAACCTTGATTGTCATATCGCGGGGAGCCTAGCCTTCCAGCCCTGCATCGCCACATATCATGTAGATTGACTTTTTAAGAAACTCCATGACCGGTCGATTTGATCTTGGAGTCCTTGTAATCCCTTGTGAAGATCTTGTTTTGTGCAATAATCCATGGAAAAGAAATAAAAAAAAATTATCGCTTCGGAATTGTCCCTTCGGAAATGTCCCTATAATTGTCCCTTCGGATTTGCCCCTAAAAAGAGAAAAACTTCTCACCAAATTTATTGCACAAAACTTGATGCTACTTGGGATGACTTCGACCCCTAGTCCTTAGGTTTGGATTTCGAACATTAGAAACCCCAAAACGAATTTTTCGTCCGACCAAAATTAGGATTAAAATCAGAAAAATTGTGACTTCCCGTGGTGTTGTCTCGCGCGAGACTACTTGTCCCGTGCGAGACAAGTGTTCGGTCTTTTCGTGTTTTGGCCAAAACCTTTAAGCCTTCATTCATCCTATTCAGCTGACTTGTTGGGACTCGATCATGGTTTAACACGGTTGCTACACGTCTAGGTTCTTCGCTAAAGCTTGACACGATGTCTGCTTCTCCTTCTACCACCGAGGCCGAAATCAAGGAAGCTAAGGCCGAACTCATCGAGGCCATACTTAGGATGGATGAGCAAAGTAAGAAAATTGATGAGCAAAATGCCCAAATAACCGCCCTCCTGCAAGAGCTCCATGACATGAAAGTCAAGAAAGGAAGAAAACAAAAGCAGAAAGAGGAATCCTCCTCCGATTAAGAAGAATCCTACACCAAAAAGAATTAGAAACCCAAGAAATCAAGCAAGAAAAAGGAAGAATCCGATTCCTCCTCATCCTCATCCTCCTCCGATGATGAGGAACATATCTCCAAGGGTGCTAAAACCAAGAAAGAAGGCAGTGGTGAAACTATTAAACTTGGTGACCATGTTACTAAGAACTACCTCGAGAAGAAACTTGCAACCCTTGACACCTCAAAAGGATTATTCGTCCCGTTTTATCCCGATGCTCTTCAAAAATCCATCACCAAGTTTCCTCGCAAGTACAAGACACCCGATATTGCCATGTTTAATGGCACTACTTGTCCTCGAGATCATGTTGAGACCTACACTTGGGATATGCTTCCAATGGGCGTTGATAACACGATCTTGGCCCAATGCCTTCCTCAAACTTTTGAAGGTGCTGTAAGGGATTGGTACATATCTCTTCCTGTGACTACAAGGCTTGATTGGTCGTCTGCATGTTTAGTCTTCCAAAGGCAGTTTGAAGATAACTCCACTTACCGCCCTACTAGGAGGGATCTTGAACAAACCAAACAACTTGCAAATGAGTTCTTTGCTGAATTTGCTAGAAGATCGAAGCTCAAACTCACTGAAATTGTCGAAAGGCCTACTCTCAAAGAGCAAATCCATATCTTCCTCCAATGCCTCCGTGATGAATTTCAAGAGAAGCTCTCCGACAACTACTTTCCTAGTTTCAATGAACTTCATGAGTCCGGAATTAGGATTGATGACTTCCTAAAGAGTAGAAAGAAGGAAAGCACTTTCCGCTTCAACAAGCCTACCACAAGTAAGGATGCTTCAGTCAATGCTATTGCATTCAACCGCTCCAACAACGGCAAGTATTCTGTTATTCCTCCTCCCAAAAAGAAAAAGATGCACTATGACAAAATTGAAGGAATCACTCAAGAAGAACTCTTCGATGTGCTCGTCAAGAATGAAAAAATCAAACCAAGAAAAGGTGGTCCTCCTAAGGACATGAGTCTGAATCATGCTTACCACTTATTCTGCAAGTATCACAACTTCATCGGCTATGACACCAACACTTGCCACCAATTGAAGGACATCATCCAAGACCTCTTTGACAACGGAGAGTTAGAACGTCCCAACATCATCACCAATCCTCTCCCTCATAATCCATGAAGAAGATGAAGCTCTGAGAAGAAATCTACACTTACCACTTCGGGGCTACAACTATCGTCTCCCTTTCTCCTTTGATAGAAGTAGATTAGGTTTTAAATTTCCAAATATGAACACGAATGGTCATTCTGTCTTTCTAGTACTCCCCACCTCCTCTAGTTTGTGTCATCTAAACTATCGAGTCTGTTCTTAAATTTCTCGATTAATCAAAGTCCTTTTTCTTAAACACTTTCCCTAAGGTTGTTCTACCTCATGAATATCATTTAGTTCATACAACATAATGGACCCTCCATTCCCTAAATCATCACAAAAAATAGAGACGTCTAAGCGAGTTTATGAAGAAAGTTATCCTTAGGAGGCTTAAGGGCTAAACATTACCCCTACTGAAAGTCAAAGATCAACAAGCGAAGAAAGCCCAAATGTGCTGCTGTCAACATTCATTTCAAGAAGAGTGGGGCTCCTCAATTCAAAGCTTTGAAAGTACGAAAAAAAAAACTCTCAAGCTTTCATCACCCCCACAACAAAGGTGAAACTTCAATGGCACGAAGGCCTCTCCCACAAAGAAGAGGAGTCAAAAAATGAAAATTACTCAACATCCTCTTACAACAAGTGAAGAAGACTTTCAGTATCAAGAAAAATATTTACCCTTAAGTCATACTAATGATTGACTTTCTTCTCAAACTTATTTAGAAATTTCTAGATGATGCACGGTTCATTAAAAGGTAGAACAACTTTTCTAGATCTTTAAGCCAAGTAGCGTTTCTTGTCGAGTCTAGAGGCTTCCTGTTAGCCACTCTCATACACACTCTTGAAATCCAAGCATCAAAACTGGGGCTTCCTAACCTTTCCTCCCCCAGTCAATCTCTACTTCAACTCTTCAAAATAATCAAATCTGCATTAGGAGCTTTCCTCTTTGCTTCTCACTCTCATCACTAGAGAATACACTTCTCCAAAGAGTCAATGCTTTGATCATCTTCTAAAGAATAGAGTCCGTCTCTCCTCAAACTAACTTGAGATCTCATTTCTCTCTCCTCAATAAGATTCTCTCCTCTGAGTTCTCTTCGAGTTAACATACTATTTTCAAAAAAAAAAAAAGAAAAGAAAAGAAAAAAAAGACGCAAAAGAGGTGTCCGCTAGATTGAAAACCCGAAAGGGAGGTCTAGGCAAAAACCAGGGTGCGTCACTAAGAAAAAAAAAATCAAAGGACAAAGGGAGAGTATTATTCAACCTTCTTCATCGAACATCATTCGATCTTCTTCAAATCAAAACAACAAGGAGAGCCTTCTTCAACCATCTTCAAAATCATCTACCACTTGCAAGCAACTTGGGGCTTAAGACAGCAAAGGGCCTTGGACATAGAGCCATTACGACAGTCGACAGATTTATAGTCGTTTGCCTCCTAGAGACGGGACTCAAGGGAGAATTAAGAATTAAGATTCGCAACAGACCTAGATGTGTTCACAAGGTTACTCATCAAAATTCTACAACAATACGAGACAGTCTCGCTGACTAGCAATAGATTCTGCATAAACCTGATTTGGTCCCAACTTATCAAACACAAGTTCACTCATACAGTTCACCTATTTCAAATATAAATCCATACAATGTCCCTACATGTCCATATTCCATATACTCATACATAAACTCACCACCAATATGACTAACCGGCCATTTACACGAACAGACGTGGACACCACCACATAAGTCCAGTTAAACAACTAAAATTTGAAAAATCTACTTGGAACCTTTATGTGCTAACAGGTGCAGAAAGGTAAGAATCATCCGGGTCCATCCGAAGCCAGCATGCATATATCCTTGCATTACAGGAGTCGACAAAACCTCCACCTCAACCGAGAACTTCAAGGTCTGTGACGGCAGCAAACTTCAAGTCTGTGACCTCGGCGACATCAACAAAGTCTGTGACGGCGGCAAACTTCAAGTCCGTGACCTCGGCAACATAAACAAAGTCTGTGACGGCAGCAAACTTCAAAGTCCATGACCTCGGCAACATCAAAAAAGTCTGTGACGACAGAAAACTTCAAAGTCCGTGACCTCGACAACCACAACAAAGTTTGTGACCTCATCATCAAAGTCTGTGACGGCAGCAACGACAACCAAGTCCGTGATCTCGGTAACTACGGCAACCTCAGCTACGTCAGTAACCTCGGGCGGCGCACTTCAACAACTTCATCAACAAACCGGGTATTTTCGGAATCGGGTCAAGTCCTTGATTCCTCAGTATGATCTTACCTTTTACTTTCAAAAATTGATTTTCAAAATTCTTTTCAAAATACCTAAAATAGCCTTTTTAGTGTTTTGAAGTCGAACTACGTTTTGATCTGATTCTCCGATAGAGATACCTGAGGAAGAAATGGATGTTAAAGAGAGAAAGACACATGATCAGAAGGAGAAGGAGGAGGGGAATGCTTCTTTTAAGAAGAAGGATTTTGAAACAACCATTAGGAAGTATACCAAAGCAATTGAATTGGATGATGCAGATATCTCATTCATTACTAATCGGGCTACAGTGTACCTGGAAATGGGCAAGGCATGAATTTTTACAGTCTTGTTTTAGTTCTTTCATAAACTTGTTATCAGTGATCCTTGTTGATTTACAACCTAGATTGAATAAAGTACCTTTTTCATCAACTTTTTTTTGTTTTTACCTTTTCGTCTCTAGACTATTTTTTTTTACCTAAGGGTCTTTAAACTTGCCTAATTTAGGATTAGTTCCTATTCCGTTTATGTTACTGTTAAATCTTGCTTAGGTGCACGACGACTTCATGTGTGGCACTAGCTAAGCAAGTGAAATGCTGACAAGAAATTTTATTGAAATGAAGGGGTTAAGTGTAAAATTTCAAAAAAAAAATGAATCAATCTAAACTCCTCACCATCTTCCTAACCTCCATCTGCTACCACCATCACTACCTCACCATCACCACCACCATCATCACCACCACAACCAGCATCATCACAACCACCACATCCGAAAACTCCAAAACGAATTGCCAAATTACACTTTCAAATTCAAGCATAAACTTGTCAATTTTTCACAAAGTCAACACAAAAAATCCAGAAACCAGCACAAAAGAAATCAACTCAAAACAGAGACGAACGGCAAAGGGTTGCTGGGGCTATCAAATCTGAAAATCAAAAGATTACACCTTCAAAATCCCAATTCACGAGACCTTAAGAACCCAGAAAAGCAAACCTTCAATTTCAACATCATTCAATATTAATAATAACACCATTTCAAACCTTCAAATTTGATGAAAACAATCAATTTCTTACAAAATTGGATTTTGAAATCAAAATAGATCCATGAAATGAAACGCACACAAATGCACACACATACAAACACATTCAAACACGCACACAAGTGCACACACATACCAACACGTAGCTTAGGGAAGGCTCTTACTGTACGATGAATGCATCAAAGATTGCGACAAAGCTGTTGAAATAGGGAGAGAGCTTAGGTCAGACTAGAAGATGGTTGCAAGTGTTAAGGAATTAGATATCTACTAATTATTTTGTATATCTAGTTTCCTTATTCTTTAGTTTCCTAATTTGTCTAAAGTAGAATATGATTAGGATTCTTTAGTTTCCTAATTGTATTTAGTTTCCTAATTGTCTAAAGTAGAATATGGTTATGATTCTCTTGCTTAATCTCTAAGCAACTCTTGTATATATATACCCTATTATGAATACAATTAAACAAGGCTTTCAAGCACCAAAGTGTTTGTCCTCAATTCTCTAACATGGTGCAGAGCTGAGATCCTAGATCTCCTTACCCTACCCATCCCTCCCCTACTCGGCCTAAACCCTAAACTACCTAACCGAGGACCTCCGCCACAATCAATGGCTTCCTCCTCCGATTTCTCTCTTATACCCGACAACCCTCGCCCCAAACCCTCAAATCGCCAACCAACCCACTCTCTCTATGCCGCCACCACCTCATCTCCTACTACTCATTACAATTGGCTCCATGACAGCGGTGCCACACATCATGACACCAATGACCTCAACAATCTCTCTCGCCATTGTCCCTATAATGGCACTGATGAACTCTTAATTGGCGATGGATCCGGCCTACCCATCTCAAACATTGGTTCTAATACTCTCCTTACTCATTCCTCCTCCTTTAAACTTAATCATGTTCTTTATGTTCCTAATTTGTCTCGCAATATTATTTCTATATCTAAATTATGTCAAGATAACAATGCCTCTATCAACTTCTTTTTTGATTCATTTGTTGTGAAGGACAATCACAACGGGGGGATCCTCCTCCACGGTCCTCCTAAATCCGGCGTCTATGAATGGCATCCCTTTCACTCCGCTGTTCACTCCGTTTCCGTCTCTTCTACTTCAAGTTGGCATCATTGATTGGGTCACCCGTCCTTTTCTATTCTACGTCATATTAGTAACAGTTTTTGGTTAGGAATCCCTAGTTCTAGTGATTTTCATTGCAACTCTTGCAATTGCAATAAGAGTCACAAGTTACCCTTTTATAATAATACTATTCGTTCCTTTGGTCCACTTGATATACTCTATAGTGATGTTTGGACATTCCCGCTTCTCTCTCATGATGGCTAAAAATACTATATTATCTTTGTTGATCATCATTCTAAATACATTTGGTTTTATCCTCTCAAACAAAAAAATGATGCCCTCACCGTCTTTACCACCTTCAAACCCATGGTAGAAAAATATTTTGGCCGACCCATCAAAACAATCTACAGTGATAATGGAGGTGAATATCTTGGACTTCGTTCCCTTCTAGCCTCTCATGGCATTCAACACCTTACCTCCCCTCCCCATACACCTGAACACAATGGTTACTATGAACGTCATCATCGACATATCGTTGAAACGGGTCTCTCTCTCCTCACCCACTACTCCATGCCTCATACCTTTTGGACTCACGCTCTCACCACCGCCTGTTATCTCATAAATCGCATGCCTACACCCACGTTAAATCTCCACTCACCCTTCTCAGTTCTCCACAAACACCATCCCAACTATCTCAAACTCCATAGCTTTGGGTGTCTCTGTTATCCATGGTTACGTCCCTACACTTCTCGCAAACTTGATCCCCGCTCCGGTCCTTGTGTCTATGTTGGTTACTCATCTGCTCAAAGTGCCTACTATTGCCTTGACCTCAACACCAACAAGATATACACCTCTCGTCATGTCAAGTTTGTTGAGTCGGTCTTCCCCTTTGAATCTCAGTCTACTCTGTCCACTCCCGCCCTCACAGTCAATGACTGGTGTAATGTCTCGCTTCCGCTTCTCCCTTCTCATTCCATTTCCCAAAATCCACCCGGCCACACCTCCCCCTCTACCATTAACCCTTCTATAAACTCCGCACGATGAAACCTCCCTGCACACAGCCAGCTCACTTTGCCCGGCTGAAACCCAGGACTCGACCCGCGGACCGCGCGATCGCCCCTTGGAAGGGAGCGATCGCCCCCTTTTTCCAGAAACTCAACGCGACCGCGCCCCTTCAACTGAGCGATCTCCCCCTCTGCCCAGCAACCTCATTCCCTCTCCTGATGCTATACCTCCTTCTGGGCCTGTCACTCGGTCACAAAACAACATACACAAACCAATCTAGAAATTAAACATGCAAGCCTCTCTTCAAACCACCGAACCAACCAACATAACCCAAGCCCTCAAAAATCCCCTATATCGTAATGCCATGCAAAAAGAATTTGATGCTCTCTTACAGAACAACACATGGAATCTTGTGCCTCCCTCTTCTTCCCAAAATCTTATTGGTTGCAAATGGATTTATAGAACCAAGTATAACCCTGATATCCATCGAATGCCATAAAGCACGTCTTGTTGCCAAAAGTTTTCATCAACGCCCATGTATTGACTATTCTGAAACCTTCAGTCTGATTGTCAAACCCACTACGGTACGTACTATTCTCACACTTGCCACTATTCAGGGTTGCCCCCTCCGTCAGGTTGATATCAATAATGCCTTTCTTCAAGGAACTCTCACTGAAGACGTATTTATGAGTCAACCACCTGGTTTTCTTGATCCGGCCAAACCATCACATGTTTACGTAAAGCTATCCATGGGTTGAAACAAGCTCCTCGGGCACGGTACAATGAGCTTCGATCTTATCTACTCAAACTTGGGTTCAAAAACTGTATCTCGGACTCATCTCTGTTCACCCTACATCATTCGCATGGTGTTATTTACCTCCTAGTTTATGTTGACGACATTATCATCACCAGACCTCACCATGACTTGTTATCCTCTTTCATCACACAGTTTTCATCCCGGTTTTCACTTAAGGATCTTTGGTCTTTGTCATATTTTCTTGGAGTAGAAGTTTTGCCGCATGCCCAAGGTATTATACTCTGTCAACAGAAATATATTACTGATTTACTAGCTCGTGCCAACATGAGTGAAGCCAAACCGGTTCTTACACCCATGGCTCCTTAACCTCCTCTTTCCGCTCACCGGGGAACTCCCTTGGCAGATCCCTCTGAATTTCGAACTTTTGTGGGTAGTTTGCAGTACTTGTCCTTGACACGCCTTGATGTTTCCTTTGCCATTAATCGACACTCTCAATTCATGCACAAGCCTACATTATTTACTTGGGCAAAAATGCTATCTCTTGGAGTGCACGAAAACAGAGGACGTTAGCCCGATCATCCACTGAAGCAGAATATAGGGCTGTGGCTGCCACTACTGTTGAACTTCTTTGGCTCCAAAATCTTCTTCATGAACTTGCATGTCCGGAAGTTTCTTCTCCGGTAATTTATTGTGACAATTTAGGCGCCACCTATGTTGCCACCAACCCTCGGTTCCATTCTCGTATGAAACACATTGGTCTTGATTTTCATTTTGTGTGTGAACTTGTTCAAAACAACAAACTACATGTTTCCTTCATATCCAGTAATGATCAACTTGCAGACATCCTGACGAAGCCACTTCTCCGGACACGATTTCAAGCATTAATGGTCAAGATTGGTCTCACTCAACGATTGTCCATCTTGCGGGGGCATGTTAAGGAATTAGATATCTCCTAATTATTTTGTATATCTAGTTTCCTTATTCTTTAGTTTCCTAATTGTATTTAGATTCCTAATTGTCTAAAGTAGAATATGGTTAGGATTCTTTAGTTTCCTAATTGTATTTAGTTTCCTAATTGTCTAAAGTAGAATATGGTTAGGATTCTCTTGCGTAATCTCAAAGCAACTCTTGTATATATATACTCTATTATGAATACAATTGAACAAGGCTTTCAAGCACCAAAGTGTTTGTCCTCTATTCTCTAACAGCAAGGGCTTTAACTAGAAAGGGCAACGCTCTTGTGAAAATGGCAAAAACCTCGAAAGATTTCGAACCTGCAATCGAGAGTTTACAGAGCACCGAAACCCAGAAACCTTAAAGAAGCTCAATGATGCTGAAAAAGGGAAGAAATAGTTGGAGCAACAAGAGTACTATGATCCTAAATTAGATGACGAGGGAGGAGCGTGAAAAAGGTAAAAATTACCCAACATTTGCCACAAGAAAAGGTGCAATGCAATCCAGTTTTTCATGAAAGAGTATGACAAAGCCTTATCAAGAAGGATTAAAAAACGATCCCCATAACCAGGAACTGAATGCTACTTCTTTTCCTTTTGGGTGTCGATAACAAAATGTTATCGTCCCAAAATGTCAATGAGCCCGCCCACTTACCACGCTCACAACAATAATCAATTTAATATTTTCTACCCCACTTTCTTTCCTACAATACTTTTAATACTCATAACACAATAATTTTCCTTAATTCCTTGCATTCAATTTTAGTAACATTTGTTATGAGACGGAGAGACTATACTGTCTCCCTCCTTGTCAAGTACTCCCTCCGACCCACTCGATAGTCCCTCCGTCACACTCGATAGTTCAAAATTTTCTAAAAGGTTGTATCACTCGAAAGTTCAAAATTCCAAAAATTATAAGTTTTTATTACTTCTTTATTTGGGGGCCCCCATGTCCTACTCACAACAATTATCCGCTAACTATTTTCTACCCCAATTTCTTTCTCCTATTCAATTATCTACCCTAACAACACATCACCTTTTTCATTTTTTCCTTAATCCTTGTACCCACTCATTTTTTGAATTTTCAAGTGGGCGGAAAGAGAATAGAGTTCTTCAAATGTAACTCACTGAAACCTCCTTGTCCAGATGCATTGAACAAATTAACAGGGCGAACCGTGGGGACTTGAACCCAGATGAAATCAAACTAGGTGTTGAAGGACCTGCTATCAAGACTGATGAATCACAGCCCAAGGACACGGCACAAGACGAGGCGCCCGCCCCACTTACCTCCAGGCGTCCGCTTCAACTGGAGCTCACCAAGGCCGCACATTCTGCTCTTGAGGCGCACGCATCAGCAAGGCCCAAGCGGCCGCCTCACCTGCATCAACCTTCGGCCCAACCTTCTGGTCACCAGGCGCACGCCTCGGCCTGCACGAGGCGCCCGCCTCACATTGCAGAAGCTTCCTCAGCAAAACCTTTACAGACTTGGATTGTTGTTTCCTAAATTACAATTGTTTCCTAATCTACATTTACTTCTTGTAATTGGTAAATATTGTTCCATACATAGATTAGGAAAACATCTCTTCCATGTATAGATAGGATCTCACAATCCTTGTACAATTAGGACTCTACAATTGTAACTATATATTGAACCATTGTGAATAAACAAAAGCCAAGGCTTTCAAATTCTTACATGGTATCAGAGCATTCAAGATTCATAGCCTAAATTCCAACCCTTTTTCAGCAGCCCCTCCCCTTCTTCCCCATGGCCGGCAGCCCCTCCTCCTCCATCCCCAACTCCGCCGAACCCGATCAACCTCTCCTCCTAGTTAATTTATCCTACTGCCGTTCCCTTACTCCTCTAACCTACCTTACATGGGCTTCCCAAATCATCTCTATCCTCTTTGGCCTCGATCTTCTAAAGTTTGTCGATGGCACCCACCCCAAACCCGAGGATACCATTACCACCGCCAATCCTGCCGTCGCGGAAACCGACGATGAACTGGCTAAACCCGCCACCACTACATCCATCCCTAACATGGTTGCCATTACATGGTCTCGCCAAGATCGCCTCATTCTTGGGGCTCTCATAGGTACCTTAGATCCTACCGTAGCTCCCCTAGTCCACCAAGCCACCACCTCCCATGAAGCTTGGACCACCCTTAAAACTATATATGCCAACCCCTCCAGTGTTCACATTCTTCAAATAAAGGACAACCTTGCCAATCTCACCAAAAACCAACTCTCCATCTCGGAATATATGAATGCCGTCAAATCCTACACCGACAAACTCGCCATCCTAGGCAAACCCATGGATTCCGAAGACATAACCTACACCATCCTCAAAGGTCTAGACTATGAAACATTTTCAAACCCGTTATAGACTCAACCCGAGCCCATGATAACCCCATCTCCTTTGAAGCCCTCCATGAAAAACTCATCCAACATGAACTCACCATTAAACAATCCACTCCCACCAATCCCCTCCCCACCACCGCCTTCACCGCCCAAGCCCACCCATCATCAAGCCGCATCAACAACTATCGCCCCTCCCACCCCTCGCCTTCCTCTTCCCCTCATACACCCTCTCGCCTTCCATTCAAAGGTAAGTGCCAATATTGTCACAACATTGGCCATGTCATCTCCCAATGTCGCAAAGTCAAACGTGAATACCCCACCGTCAACATCCCCCCTCGCCCAAACCAAAACCAATTCCCCAATCAATAACATCCCCAAGCTCACACTGCCGCTTACAACAACCCCTATCCCCCTCCCTCTTGGCTCATAGATAGCGGTGCCACCAATCACATCACCAATGACCTCTCCAACCTTGCCCTACACACACCCTACAATGGCAGTGACGACGTAATCATCGGCGACGGCTCTACTCTTCCGATATCTCACATAGGTTCCTTCTCTCTCCTTACATCCTCCACTCTTCTCAAATTCAATAGTGTCTTACATGTCCCTCTCATTACTCGTAATATTCTATTCGTATCTCAATTTTGTCGTGACAACAATGCCATCATTGAATTCTCACACTCTTCTTTTCTTATCAAGGACAAAGCCACGAGTCAAACACTCATTCATGGAAACCTTGAGGATGGCGTCTACATTTGGCACCCTCCGCCCATTCAAGCTCTCTCTCATTGCAGCTATGACATCATAGATTAGTACATCCCTCTTCCCCCGTTCTTAGTTTATTACGTAGCAAATTCAGTTTATCTATTTCCTCTAGTTTACCTCCTTGTAATTCTTGCTTTATCAATAAAAGTCACAAGCTGCCATTTGCATCTTCCACTCTTGTCTCTCATGCTCCCCTTGATCTTATATTTTCGGATGTATGGACCTCTCCAATTCACTCAATTGACAACTTTAAATACTATGTCATCTTTGTCGACCACTTCACTAAATACATTTAGTTTTACCCTCTCAAACACAAATCTGAAACCTACAACACCTTCCTCCGCCTCAAAGCTCTAGTCGAAAAATACTTCAAACGTCCCATCATTCAAGTCTACTCCGATAACGGGGGTGAATATCTCAAACTCACACTCACTCTTGGTCAAAACGGCATCTCTCACCTCACTACACCCCCTCACACTCCTGAACATAACGGGTACGCCGAACGTCGTCACCGCCACATTGTTGAAACCGGCCTCACTCTTCTCTCCCATGCCAACCTACCCCTCACCCTTTGGCCCTATGCTCTCACAACTGCCACCTACCTCATAAACCGATTACCCACCCCCACCCTAAACAATGATTCCCCCTACTTCCGCCTTTTCCGCTCCCTTCCAAACTACACCAAGCTCCGTAGTTTTGGTTGCCTTTGCTACCCATGGCTTCGCCCATACACCACCCACAAACTAGACCCAAAATCCATCCCTTGTATCTTCGTTGGTTACTCACCCATACAAAGTGCGTATTACTGCCTTGATCCAACATCCCATCGTGTCTACACCTCCCGCCATGTTCGCTTTGTTGAAACCACATTCCCATATAACTCCCTCACCACCACATCCCCCACTGCTTTTGCTCCTCCTCCTTCTGAATGGCACACTTTGTTTCTCCCTATTCAAAACACCACCTCCTCTATCCAACCTCCCCCCCAAACCCCACCCCCTCCTCCTCCCCCCACCCCTCCCACACCAACTCATCCCACTTCCACTCCCACCCCTAACGAAACTCCAACCCCACCTCACCCGGATACTCCACCTCCCTCTCCCAACCCTCCATCCCCTCCACCTCCCACCCGCACTATCACCACTAGACTATCCCATGGCATAACCAAACCCAAACCCAAGTATGCCAACCTCTCCCTCCTCACCTCTCCCACAAGCCTTCCCACCACCACTAAACAAGCCCTATCCATTCCTCATTGGCGTAACGCCATGATTGACGAATTCCAAGCCCTAACCCGCAACAACACTTGGTCCTTGATTCCACCTACATCAGCCCATAACATTGTCGGATGCAAGTGGGTCTTCCGCGTCAAATACAACTCCGACAACACCATTCAGAAATACAAAGCCCGACTTGTAGCCAAAGGTTTTCACCAACAACCCGGTGTTGACTACACCGAAACCTTTAGCCCCGTTGTCAAACCAGCCACAGTCCGGCTACTTCTCTCCCTTGCCACTACCAACCATTGGCCTCTTCGCCAACTCGATGTCAACAATGCCTTCCTTCAAGGCACTCTCTCTGAAACCGTTTTTATGACACAACCCCCCAGTTTTGAGGACTCCACCAACCCATCCTTTGTTTGTTGCTTGTCAAAAGCAATCTATGGCCTCAAACAGGCTCCCCGGCCATGGTTTCAAGAACTCAAAACCTACCTCACCACATATGGCTTCCAACCCTCCTTAGCCGACCCCTCTCTGTTTATCTTCAACAAATCCCCATCCCCAATTTACCTACTTGTCTATGTTGATGATATCATTGTCACCGGCCCCTCCCCCTCTCACCTTCAGTCATTCATCTCCAACCTATCCAACCGGTTCTCCATCAAGGACCTTGGCCCCTTGTCCTACTTCTTGGGTGTCGAAGTCGTTCCTAACCATAATGGGCTCCTCCTCTCCCAAATCAAATACATCCATGACCTTCTCACCCGCCACAACATGATTGACTGCAAGCCACTCCCCACTCCCATGGTAACATCTCCTCCCCTCACTCGATCCACTACCACTCCAGCTGTTGACCCCACTTCATACCGTAATATTGTTGGTGGACTTCAGTACTTATCATTCACTCGTCCCGACATTGCCTTTTCGGTCAACAAGCTTGCGCAATTCATGCAAAACCCCCAATCTTCTCACTGGATTGCATTGAAGCGCCTTCTACGCTACCTTCATGGCACCATGCACCTTGGTCTTCAGATTTTTGCGAAGTCTCCTCCCTCTCTTCATGCATTCTGTGATGCGGATTGGGCTGGCGACAAAGATGATTTTGTTTCCACTTCTGGCTTGCTTGTCTACCTGGGCAAAAACCCGGTCACTTGGTCTTCCCGGAAACAACGTGCCCTTGCTAGGTCCACCACCGAGGCCGAATTCCGGGCTATCGCCGACACTGCATCTGAACTTACTTGGGTTGGGAACTTACTCACTGAGCTTGGTTTTTCATCACGTACTACACCTGTGATTTACTGTGATAACATTGGTGCCACAACCTACTCTGCAAACCCGGTATTCCACTCTCGCATGAAACATGTGACCCTCTCATTTCACTTTGTTCGTGAGCAAATTCAGTCGGGTTCTCTCCGTGTGCAACACATTGTGGGTTCGGATCAACTTGTTGATGTCCTTACAAAACCTCTACCTCGCATACGCTTCCAACATCTTCTCTCCAAGATTGGACTTCTCCACGGATCGTCCATCTTGCGGGGGCGTATCAAGACTGATGAATCACAGCCCAAGGACACGGCACAAGACGAGGCGCCCGCCCCATTTACCTCCAGGCGTCCGCCTCAACTGGAGCTCACCAAGGCCGCACATTCTGCTCTTGAGGCGCACACATCAGCAAGGCCCAAGCGGCCGCCTCACCTGCATCAACCTTCGGCCCAACCTTCTGGTCACCAGGCGCACGCCTCGGCCTGCACGAGGCACCCGCCTCACATTGCAGAAGCTTCCTCAGCAAAACCTTTACAGACTTGGATTGTTGTTTCCTAAATTACAATTGTTTCCTAATCTACATTTACTTCTTGTAATTGGTAAATATTATTCCATACATAGATTGGGAAAACATCTCTTCCATGTATAGATAGGATCTCACAATCCTTGTACAATTAGGACTCTACAATTGTAACTATATATTGAACCATTGTGAATAAACAAAAGCCAAGGCTTTCAAATTCTTACACCTGCAGGAGAATCCAAAGGCTGCACAAGACCATATGAAGAACCCGGCCGGCTGTTGGGATTGTGCAGACGAGGTGATTTGGTTTGCGAGATAGTGGATAGTTTTACCAGGTTTGTAAATCCAGTGAATTAATGCTAAACTGGTTATCTTATGTTTTTGAGATAAAGTTATAATGGTTTTCAGGAATTTTTGCAAATTAGGAGAGTGAGTTAGTGCATTTTTATTCGGAAGCTCAAAATGAACAAAATGCACAAGATCGTTTGAATATGGGTTTTGATGATGACAAGTGTTAGGATATAGAGAAAAAGAGTAAAATTGGAAGCAAGAAATCAGGAAATAGGAAAATCATGGGCAGGCAATGAAATCAGCTGACGAGTGTTGGAGACTCGGAAATCATGGGCAGCCCACCGGACGAAGTCCTGGGTCGGGCCTATTTTGTTCTAATTTCGGGATTTCTTCTCCAAAGTTTAGGTTTTGTTCCTAGGGTCCTATATAAATCAAGTGTCAGCCAATATTATGGTGTGCTAGGAAAATTAGCAGAAATAATCAGTAAAATCCGCAAAGAGAGTCAAAGGCATTGTACGTCTTTGTCTTTGAGGTGCCCTAGACAAGCACAAATAGCAAAAGATTGCCTAAAACAAAAGTAAATGGAAACAATTAATTTAGTCTTAGTTTCTCGGAAGTTTTCGGAGACATTGCCCAATATTTCGGAACGACAGAAGAATTTTTCCCATTTAAGTGGGGAGGGGGAGGGGGAATTCATGATATATGAACAATTCTGCCGCACTGATTATGTTTGCATTCCATATACAAATTTGATCAATTAATAGTTGGTTTCTCTTTTCAATACCACCATACAACAAAATTTATGACTTATTTAGAAGGGAAAAAAAGAGAGAGAAAGACGAGAGGCGTGGCGAACCAGATCATGCTGCAACAGCTTCATCCTTCTTCGTCGTCAGGTTATCCTGGATATGTTGAGGTACAACATCAAATTGAGCTAATTGCATACTGTAAGAAGCCCGACCTTTTGTCATCCCACGAAGCGTGCTGACGTATTGGAACATTTCCGACAGTGGGACCAGTGCATCAACCACCTGGCATTAACAAATAAGTTTGTAAAACAAAATCCGATAAAAAAAATCGTTTCTGATATTGCTTAATCTTGCAACACAAATTGAACTTGTTTTTTTACTGATACTCCCGGCACAGTATAGCTTGTAACTTTTTTACTTAAAAGCATTCAAATGTCACTTTACCCTTGCAATGGAACTTGTTTCATTTATAATTATAACTCCCTCCGTCCCAAAATGGATATCCCAAAAAAAAAAACTCAAACTGACCCTTGATCGAGAGCAAATTTGATTTTTTTTAACACTCATTTTGGGACAGATGGAGTAATTATTTTATCGTGAGACATCAATGTAAGATAAACACTTAATAGGGGTAAATTTGGTACTTTTGTTATTAAGTCATAATTGCTTTATTTAAAATTAGTGAAAAAAATAAAAATATGACAGTTATTTAAGACCGGATGGAGTAATGTACCTTGAGGCCACCAGGTTTGTCAGTGAAGCTATTAATCTGGCCTCTCCTCGAGTTAAGATCCCCAATAACGTCTCCCAAGTGCTCTTCTGGCGTAACTACTTCTACTTTCATCGTGGGCTCCAGCATCCTGGGCCCCGCTTTCCTCACTCCTTCTCGGAAAGCTCCTCTCGCTGCCAGCTGGAATGCCAGCACACTCGAATCGACATCGTGGTACGAGCCATCGACTAGTACAGCTCGGACGCCAACAAGTGGAAAGCCAGCCAAGACTCCATTAGACATGCACTCTTCTAGTCCTTTCATTACACCTGGGATGTATTCTTTGGGGACCACGCCTCCTTTTATTTCACTCTTGAACTCGTACCCACCACCTGCCTCCAAAGGCTCGAACCTTACGGTGACGTCAGCAAACTGTCCGGACCCACCGGATTGTTTCTTGTGAA